>SJYC01076920.1:0-125451 GCA_006408675.1 Madoqua kirkii
TTCATCAGGCACTCTATCTATCAGATCTAGGCCCTTAAATCTATTTCTCACTTCCACTGTATAATCATAAGGGATTTGATTTAGGTCATACCTGAATGGTCTAGCAGGTTTCCCTACTTTCTTCAATTTAAGTCTGAATTTGGTAATAAGGAGTTCATGATCTGAGCCACAGTCAGCTCCTGGTCTTGTTTTTGTTGACTGTATAGAGCTTCTCCATCTTTGGCTGCATAGAATATAATCAATCTGATTTCAGTGTTGACCATCTGGTGATGTCCATGTGTAGAGTCTTCTCTTGTGTTGTTGGAAGAGGGTGTTTGCTATGACCAGTGCATTTTCTTGGCAAAACTCTATTAGTCTTTGCCCTGCTTCATTCCGCATTCCAAGGCCAAATTTGCCTATTAGCCTGTTCCATAACTTAGTACTAATGGATTCACGTAGTATGTATTCCTCTGTGTCTCACCGCTTTGACTGAGCATGCTGTTTCTGAGACTCAGACATGTTGTGTATGGGTACCTGTAATTCAGGCCTTTTTTTCTGCTAACAGGATTCTGTTGTATGGATATATCACAATTAGTTTCACTGGGGGATGATACTAGGTTATCTCCAGTTTGGGGCTATTATGAATGATGCTGCTATGAACATTGACACACAAGTCTTTCTGTGAACATGTTTTAATTATCTTGAGAAACTCTAAATGGTTTTTCAACATGACAGTACCATTTTTTTTTTTTTACTGTGATTAATGGTAAAGTTTAAGAGCTGACCCACAAGTATCTTTTCAATGTCCTCGTGCCCGATACTATCACCATTGGGCTGGTTAAAAAAAATAAATAAAAGGCCTGTGGTATAAACAGTTGTTGAGAAGAATTTCCTCCCCATTTTTCTGTTGGCAAAACTAGAAACACTTTGCCCATTTCAAAAATGTTTGACAGCCCCCTTAATGTACTTCTCCTTTACTCCCCCATCTCTGTAGATGGCTGTGTGCGGACAGCCTTCATACTAACCTTACTTTAAACCCCTGAGGGGAACTTTCTGAAAGTCCAGTGGCTAAGACTCCCAGCTTAAAATGCAGGGGACACACGTTCAATTCCTGGTTGGGGAAACTAAGATCCCATGTGCTGCATAGTGTGGCCAAAATAAATGAATAAAATTTAAAAAGAATTAAACCCCTGATGAAGCTACAGAACTTCCAAAGTATTTCATTTTCTGAAAGCTACATTCTTCCCCTACAAGTCGAAGCTTCTGTTCCTCTGTTCAGTTGCTCATGTTTAAGGATTAGAAAGGCAATATGATTAAGTGGGACTTTGCGTAAAGGACTGATAACCCTTAAATGTCAATCTGAAGATTTAGATTCTTCAGTTCTGGGAAATTTTCTTCTTTTATTTTTCCAGTGACTTTTCTCATCTCCTTTTTTCTTTGCTTTCTGCTCCCAGAAATTTATCTATCAAAATTCCTTCAAATGTATCTCTCACATTTTCTTTTAGGTCTTTTGTTTGTGGTTTTCCACTTTTAATTTTCAAGACCTCTCTTGTGTTCTGTTTTATAGAATAGCATCCAATCTTTGCTGACTGATGGTTCGGTATCTTCTTATAAATTTCTAGGTATTATAATTAAAGTCTCTCTCAATCTCTCCACTGTGTCTGTTTTCCCCAGGATGCTTTGCTTTCTGTTTATTTCCTGGCCACTGTCTTCGGTGATGGGGGCTTTCCTCCAATAGCTGGGGAGTTGGCTCTCTGACACAGGGGCCCCACAGGACTAACTGAATGCTCTGTGTACATGGCTAGGCTTGTCTACAGTTGCCATCAGGGTAGGAGAGGGTGTGGCTTGGTTTGCACCAGGTCTGTATGTGAGCTTCTCTTTTCATCAGATCAGGTTCCTCTGAGGACTGTATAATCCCGTGATTGGAGGGCAGACTGATTCCTGCCAGGGCTGGCGAAAAAGATGCAGGGCTCGGGAGAAAGCGGCTAAGCTGCAGTATTCTGCCTGTGACCTTCCACTTCAGCCCTCTGTCTGTTATCTGGTAACCCTGCCCTCACCTCTGCCTGGTAATTCACAACCCAGAGGCAAACGGGAAGGGAACTGGGCACTTTCTGATTCTTGAGCAATCTCCAGTCATCCTTCATTTAGCCCCTCATTCACCTCCTAGAGATGAAAGACAGTTTGGTAGAGGAACCTCTGAAGATTTGAGATTGTTTCTCAGCTTTCTCCACTGCTGGCTCATGAGACAGAATTCTTGGTTCTGGCAAATCAGTTTATGTGTCCTTCCCAGCCTCCAAAATTGTGTATGTTGGTGTTTCCTTTTTCATTCTCTTTGTCCTTATTGTTTTAGTCCTTGGTTAAAAACAGATTCCTTTAAGAGGATTTAGGAAGTTGGGGAGATTAATGAGCATATTCAACCTGCCATCTTGTTTAAAAGTTGGAAATCATTCCATTCTTTGCCCAGAACTGTGAAATAAAAACAATTTTAAAAAACACAACCATTTCACCACCCTTCCCCATTCTTCCATTCTTCCTTCACGTCATATTTTGTTCTTGTTGTATTGAAGTTGGGAGCAAAGATGTTTCACCCTGGAGACAAATAAGCCGGAAATACTGCACTGTCCCCAGGCAAGAGCAGTGTGCAGTGTCTGGGCACTGTTGGGGGACGCCAAGCTGTCAGGGATGGTATCATTCATAGATGGCGCCTAAGCGTAGCAACAAATGTCCAGTATAAGCAGAAACAAACATCATTCACTGTGTGTTTTCTCTACGGGTGTTAAAGACCTTAACGCCTAGTGCCATACCTAGTGGGACTTCTCCAATGGCTGGGCGGTATAGAATCCACCTGCAACGCAGGAAATTCAGGAGCTACAGTTTCAGTCCCTGGGTGGGGAAGATCCCCTAGAGGAGGAAATCAAAACCCACCCCAGTGTTCTTGCCTGAGAACTGTAGCCCACCAGGCTCCTCTGTCCACGGGGTTCAAAGAGTCAAAGATAGCTTAGTGACTAAACCATTATCACCACGCCATACTAGTGATTCTTCTTGGAGAACTTGCCCTCTAGATCCACTGGCACGTGGAATGAGCGACCCACATGCAGGCATTTTTGGTGCGAGGTTGTCTATAAATGCAAAATCTTGGTTACGGAACAGATATCTGTCCTGGTGGGGACGGTAAATAGCGTGGGGCCCACCCACGCCGTGGGCATCGCTGCTGTGAAGAGGGGCTGATTCCCTTAGCACTGATACATTAGGTGAATTGACGTGTACTCCTATATATGTAAGCACAGGGACATGTACATAATGGTAAAAATATCTAGCATTTACAAGATCTTGAAATAGTCCAGGCTCAGTTCCAAACACTTATATGCATTAATTCATTTAATCTGCCAGAAACCTTACGAGGAGATTCTGTTATTATCCCTTTTTCACAAGTGAGAAACCTGAACTTGGTCAGTGGTTCACTGTTCCTTGTTGAGCCAAGGTCCAAACTCAGGCGCCTGGTGCCAGAGTCCTGCACTTTACCGTGGAGGAGTGTGTACACACACACACACACACACACACACACAAACAGATTGCTTCTGGAATGAGAGAAGTATCTCATTTGAAACTATAGCATTGGAATAGTTTTTGTTAACATTTGGATAGTAGACAAAATAATCCCCTTCTACCAGCAATTGCACTTGGTTCTATAAACCAGTTATTAAACCCAGTTTATCACTGGAAAGGAAGATTTGTAGTATTTATTTGTACGTGGCTTACCACAAGAAGCATCACACATAGTGTGCAAGTTGTTTTTCTGTCTCCAATGGGACCTGGTTCAGTTCAGTTCAGTCGCTCAGTCATTCCGACTCTTTGCAGCCACCTGGACTGTAGCACGCCAGGCTTTGCTATCTTTCACCATCTCCCAGAGCTTGCTCAAACTCATGTCCATTGGGTCGGTGATGCCATCCAACCATTGCATCCTCTGTCATCCCCTTCTCCTGCCTTCAATCTTTCTCAGCATCAGGGTCTTTTCTAAGGAGTCAGTTCTTTGTATCAGGTGGCCAATGTATTGGAGTTTCAGCTTCAGCATCAGTCCTTCCAGTGAATATTCAGGACTGATTTCCTTTAGGACTGACCTGGTAGAAAACTCAGAATGTGACCAACCAACCTTCCGATTCTCAAGACTATGGTTTGATCAAACCTGCGTATCTTCTATCTGCCCATGTTGGCAAGTGGGTTGTTTAGCATTAGCGCCACCTGGGAAGCCCAGTCATTTACTAGGTCCTGACTAATCTCTTTCACTTTTCACTTTCTGTGTAAACTCTCCTAGGTTTACGAACAAAGCTAAAGAATCTACTTCGTACTTATAAAATTCTGTGTTTTTTTTTCCTTTACAAATATAAAGGGTCTCTATAATATATAAATATAAGAGTAAAAATCTTGACATGTGCATCAGCGGCTGTTCATAGGTAACTTGGAGGTCTTGGTCAAAATATGACATGCTTATGTCTGGGTACTGAAATCAACAACCCAGAAAGAGAGGAGTGAAACTTGGATCGGTAGAACAGGGCTGATTGTGAGCTGATTACAAACCAACAGGCTGACGAGGCTCCTGGAAAACCCAGAGCAGCCTCCAGCCAGCTCGCTAGTGGGCGGAGACAGATGAAGGAGATAAGGATTTGCTGTCCTTTCATCACAGCCAGTCCTGTGTTAAGACCCAAGAGCCCTAGTCTTAGAGGAGCCTGCAGAGTCGGAGTGTGTAGACTGAAGTGGCAGCCGTGGGGTTATAGAGTTGGGATTGCCCTGCAAGAAGAACTTGCCCTCAGCCTCAGGGAGTGTGGGTGACCGGGAGCCTCCAGTCACATGACCTTTAGGCTCTACTCAGCCTTTGGATGAAGCCACACTGTGCCCTGGATCTTCCCTGGTGGCTCAGATGGTAAAGAATCTGCCTGCAATGCGAGAGAACGAGGTTCAACCCCTGGGTAAGGAAGATCCCCTGGAGGAGGGCATGGCAACCCACTCCAGTATTCTTGCCTGGAGAATCCCGTGGACACAGGAGCCTGGCGGGCTGCAGTCCATGGAGTCACAGAGTCGGACGTGGCTGAGCGAGTCACACACACACACACACACACACACACACACAGTGCCCAGGCAGCCCTCTGCCATGCCTGGGCTCCCGGATAGTAAGAGGGCCTGGCCATTTCTGCCCAGTGCAGGACGCCTCTCCTGGGAAATCGTGGAGCTCTTAGCTGGGTCAAGCAAGACTGTGAGAGTAGCAAGGCTGCGTATACACCAACTTATGTAAATAGCTTGCCACTGGGAATTTGCCGTATGACTCAGGGGGCTCAAACGGGGCCTCTGAGTTTGAGTTAATAACCCTCTGTGATAACCTAGAGGGGTGAGGATGGACAGGAGGTGGAGGGAGAATCTAGAGGGGGGACATCTGTACACCTATGGTTAATTCACCTTGATGTATGACAGAAATCAAACCAATATTGTAAAACAATCATCAGTCAATTAAAAATCAATATTAAAAAAAAAAAAGACTCTGAGGCCTGCCACGCAGTCCGGGCTCTCTCCACTCAGTCCCACTTGCTTCCCCCTCTCCTTCCCCAGGGGTCAGGCTAGCATCCTACTCTGAAAGCTTTCCCTGCCTAGTTCTCATTTTCCCCTCTTTATCTCCTCCAGGCTTTCCTCTCCCACCCCTTTCTCCAGGAAATTGCTGGCGCTCAACTCCATCTCAGCTTCTGCTTCCTGAAAAAGCTAAAAGGAAAGACTATGTTCTTAATATCTCTTCTCTAATCATGCTATCAAAGAACCAGGTTATAGCAGGGCAGAAACTAAAATTCTTTCTTTTTCCAAGAAGGCCATTTCACTGTTGGCAGCCTCCTTTTTACACTTTGATAGCTGATATAAAAACCTGGAGTCTCACCCAACTGCCTTTGTGTACCAGCAATGGGATGTACGTCTCTGGCGAGGCTCCCAATGTGATCTCTTCAGATACTTTGTAGATTTAAAGTTCTTTGGTTCTGGGAATAATTGAGCATTGTCACATAAAAGTGAAAGCCGATTTCTTCTGGGTTGTTCTAACAAGCAGAAATTAAAGTAGTTATGGAGAGGAGGATTTCACTCCACATAGAGAAGGACTTTTTCACCACCGAGGAGTCAGAATGGAAGGGATTACCCCTAGAAGATGTAGTCTCCTGTATTAGTTTGCTTGGCTCAAACAATAGAAATTCTGTTTTCTATTTTCTTTCTTTTTCAAATATTTAATTTTTTAAATTTTTTATTTTATATTGGAGTATAGTTGATTTCCCTGGAGGAGGGCATCGCAACCCACTCCAATTTTCTTGCCTGGAGAATCCCACGGACAGAGGAGCCTGACGGGCTACAGGCCATGGGGTTGCAAAGAGTTGGACACGACTGAAGCGACTTGGCACACATATAGTTGATTTACAGTGCTGTGATTTCTGGTGTACAGTAAAGTGCTTGATTTATGTGTGTGTGTGTTGTGTGTGTGTATATTCTTTTTCAGATTCTTTTCCCATTTAGATTATTACAGAATATTGACTAGCGTTCCTTGTACTTACAGTAGGTTCTTATTGGTTATCTGTTTTCTACATTGCAGTGTGTCTGTGTTAGCCCCAGGCTCCTAATTTACCCCTTCCACTCCCCTTTCTCCTTTGATAACCATAGATTTGGTTTCTATGTCTGTGAGTCTGTCTCTGTTTCATAAATAAGTTTGTTCATGTCATTTCTTTTTAGATTCCGCATAGAAGTGGTATCATGTTTGTCTTTCTCTGACTTACTTCACTTAGTATAATAGTCTCTAGCTCTATCCATGTTGCTGCAAATGGCATTATTTCATTCTTTTTTTATGGCCAGATAATATTCCATTGTATATATGGTCCATATCGTCTTTATCCATTCATCTGTCAGTAGACATTTACATTGCTTCCAGGTCTTGGCTATTGTGTAAATGTTTTCCCATAATATCTTACAGAAAAATCCAAACTAATGTTTTAGCTGACCCAACAACTGCAACTTTGGAACTGGGTGAAAATGAAATAGGAGGAAAAATTTTTTTTCACTCCATCGCTTTTTTAAAAATAAGCAATCAGTTCAGTTCAGTTCAGTTCAGTTGCTCAGTCATGTCTGACCCTTTGCAACCCCATGGACTGAAGCACACCAGGCCTCCCTGTCCATCACCAACTCCCAGAGTTCACTCAGACTAATGTCCATCGAGTCAGTGATGCCATCCAACCATCTCATCCTCTGTCGTCCCCTTCTCCTCCTGCCCCCAATCCCTTCCAGCATCAGGGTCTTTTCAAATGAGTCAGCTCTTTGCATCAAGTAGCCAAAGTATTGGAGTTTCAGCTTCAACATCAGTCCTTCCAATGAATATTCAGGACTGATCTCCCTTAGGATGGAGTGGTTGGATCTCCTTGCAGTCCAAGAGACTCTCAAGAGTCTCCAACACCACAGTTCAAAAGCAATAAGCATCCTTTTTTATTGTGGTAAAATATACACATTGGTATATGGTAAAATGAGGGCTTCCCTGGTGGCTCAGAGGTTAAAGCGTCTGCCTCCAATGCGGGAGACCCAGGTTCGATCCCTGGGTTGGGAAGATCCCCTGGAGAAGGAAATGGCAACCCACTCCAGTATTCTTGCCTCGAGAATCCCATGGACAGAGAAGCCTAGTAGGTTACAGACCATGGGGTCGCAAAGAGTCGGACACGACTGAGCGACTTCACCACCACCACCATATGGTAAAATGGTAAAATTTGCCATTTTAACTAATTTTCAGTGCACAGTTCAGTAGCATTTGTATTGTCATGAAAAGGTCATCAGTATCTATCTCCAGAGCTTTGTTCATCTTTCCAAACTGTAACTTCCTGCACACTGAGCACTCACTTCCAGTGTTTCTTCCCCAGCTCCTGCAACCTCCATTCTTTCTGTCTGTGAATTTGACTACTCTAGGTACCTCAGAATCATATAGTCTTTTTGTGCCTGGTTTACTTCACTGAGCATAATATCCACAAGGTTTATCCATACTGAAGCATGTGTCAAGATTTTTTTCCTTTTTTAAGGTTAAAAATATTCCAACATTATGTATGTATTAATTTTTGCTTATCCATTTACTCATCAGTGAACATGGGTTGCTTCCCAATTTTGACTATTATAATTAATAAGGCTGCGAACATGGGTGTATGACTATCTGTTCATGACTCTGGTTTCAGTTCTTTGGGTATATCCTTATAAGTGGATGGATTACATGGTAATTCTACATTTAACATTGCAGCAACTGCCACAGTTTTTCATTACTCCATGCCTTTTTATTGCCATACCCCATAGCATGTGGGATCTCAGTTCCCCAACCAGGAATTGAACTCACATCCCCTGCATTGGTAACTAGGAGTCTTAGCCACTGGACTGCCAGGGAAATCCTAATACCTTTTTGAAATATGTAAGTTACTGTATGTGGACTCCATTTTTAAAGACTTTTCAAGGTTACTAAAGTGAAGAGGAACTAAAGAGCCTCTTGATTAAGGAAAGGGGAGAGTGAAAAATCTGGCTTAAAATTCAACACTAAGAAAACGAAGATCATGGCATCCAGTGCCATCAGTTCAAGGCAAATAGATGGGGAAGAAATGGAAATAGTGACAGACTTTATTTTGGGGGGCTCCAAAATCACTGCAGATGGTGACTGCAACCATGTAATTAAAAGATGCTTTCTCCTTGGAAGAAAAGCTATGACCAACCTAGACAGCATATTAAAAAGCAGAGACATTACTTTGCCAACAAAGGTCCATCTAGTCAAAGCTATGGTTTTTCCAGTAAGTAGTCATGCATGGATGTCAAAGTTGGACCATAAAGAAGGCTGAACACCAAAGAATTGATGCTTTTGAACTGTGGTGTTGGAGAAGACTCTCAAAAGTTCCTTGGATTACAGGGCAATCAAACCAGTTAATCCTAAAGGAAATCAATCCTGAATATTCATTGGAAGGACTGATGCTGAAGCTGAAGCTCCAATACTTTGGCCACCTGGTGCAAAGAGTTGACTCATTAGAAAAGACCTTGATGCTGGGAAAGACTGAGGGCAGGAGGAGAAGGGGACAACAGAGGATGAGATGGTTGGATGGCATCACCGACTCAATGGACATGAGTTTGAGCAAGCTCTGGGTGATGGTGAAGGACAGGGGAGCCTGGTGTGCTGCAGTCCATGGGTCACAAAAAATCGGACACAACTGAGTGACTGAACAACAACAAAATATACTTAAACACAAAAGGAAAAGTAGCATCTAAAGGGAAGAAGAGTAAAGCAACATGCATTTGCTTCTGTGATGTGTCCTGGAAGTGCGTGTGATTTGAGGTTTGAGAGGTATATGGTGAGTCCCTCATCCCCGACATCAAGGCTCTGCTCTTAGTCACTCTGTTGAAGTTCTCTCCCATCTCCAGTTATCCCTGCTATTGTCCCTACCACTGAATCTTCCAATATGGGTGTCTGCTCTTCTCTTCTCTAAACTTTTCTTTGATCTTCTCAGAATTCTGATTCCTTCCTCTGCCCCAACAATTTTCATCTTTTTGCAAAAGGGCTGGCCTTTAAACTTTTAATTGATCAATCAGAAAACTTCTTTACACTTCTGGGATAAACTGATCAATTACTGTCTGCCAGTAAAAAGTTCCGAGTCTATAGCATTTCAGGGTTGTATTTGTTTACTGTCGCAGTCACCCAGGATGGATTAAAAAGAGTCAAATATAACCAACAAGGTATCTGTATCTTTATATATATCTATGATGTTGTGTATATAATACAGCTCTGGAGCCTTGACTTCACATAAGTACATGAAGTGAAGTGAAGTGAGCTCGCTCAGTCATGTCCAACTCTTTGCAACTCCATGGACTGTAGCCCACCAGGCTCTTCCATCTATGGGATTCTCCAGGCAAGGATACTGAAGTGGGTTGCCATTTCCTTCTCCAAGGGAACTTTCCAACCCAGGGATCGAACTCAGGTCTCCCGCATTGCATGTGGGTGCTTTACCCTCTGAGCCACAGGGGAAGCCAAGTACATGGGATCCTGAATAAACTTGAATCCATTCAGATCATGGTGGTAGGTCATAATACAAGAGGACTTCCCTGGTGGCTCACATGGTAAAGAATCGGCCTGCAACACAGGAGACCTGGGTTCAATTCCTGGTCAGGAAGATCCTTTGGAGAAGGGAATGGCTACCCACTCCAATATTCTTGTCTGGAGAATTCCACGGACAGAGGAGCCTGGTAGGCTACAGTTCATGGGATCACAAAGCGTTGGGCATGACTAAGCCACTAACACACACACATAATACAAGATGAAAAGGAATTTCAAACTATAAAGTATTTACTCTAGAGACTAGTAACAATCTGGTCAGGAGGCATCTGCTCTGAGTCACCATAATGTAAATAGCTGCTGCTGCCTCTGCTGCTAAGTAACGTCAATCGTGTCCAACTCTGTGTGACCCCATAGATGGCAGCCCACCAGGCTCCCCTGTGCAGGCGATTCTCCAGGCAAGAATACTGCAGTGGGTTGCCATTTCCTTCTCCAACGCATGGAAGTGGAAAGACAAAGTGAAGTTGCTCAGTTGTATCCAACTCTTCGAGACCCCATGGACTGTAGCCTACCAGGCTCCTCCGCCCACGGTATTTTCCAGGCAAGAGTAATGGAGTGGGGTGCCATCGCCTTCTCCAAATAGAGTTGCCCTCAAAAATACTGCTGTTCTTTGCTCTCACTCTGTGTTTCCTAAGCAACCTCCTGGTTAGTCATGTAGCTTCTCAAGATCCATGATGCCTGAGAATAAGAACGCAGGTTGGACCACTATGCCCTCCCAGAGGCATGAGCAAAACAGTGCAAAGAAACCAGTCCGTGTATCATCAGAAGTTAGTGAGTTGACATTCTAGTCTCTTCTGAATTCGGTTAGCACACAACAACATTGTGCTTTAAAATATATAAGATGGAGTATCAGGTTTGAGATTCTGGATTCTGATAAATTACTGAGATGCTGTGCAATGTACTGTTAGGTTCCTCCCAGATGGCTCCCTGTCTTTCACTGAGCTTATTTTCCAAAACAGCAATTATATCTCCTTGTCTGTCCTTTAGAAACATTCCGAAGTTGTCTCACAAAAGGACTGTTTCTGTAAATTACAACAACAAAATGCATTGGAAAATAGTCACTTAGATTCTCTTTCATCTTTCAGTATTGTAACAACATCATAAGTGTCCCTGCTCAACCTTTATAAGAAGTTACATCTTTTCTAAAAATGAGTAGTTGATAATCATTGAGTTGGACTTCTCTTTCTTCTTTCTAGTATATAAAGCAATCAGTTTCCAGGATACATTTTGAAAGGCAAAACAGAAGGAAAAGTTGCACAGTGCTAACTAAGTTATCTACTCTGAATGATGTTAATTTCTTTGGAAAAGGACAGCTGTCCACCATGAAGGTACTATGAAGTTTCATGGATAGAACTGAAGCAATGGCAGCATCAGGTTGGGACATGACTCATGCAAACCTATAAACTAAATGTTAAGTTCTTTTAGGTAATGGTCATAACAATTATCAAGCTTATCGTACTAAAAGTAATATTAAGCATCTGTGACATCGTCACATTTCTAATATTTTTCCTTTGGGGAGTTTTTCTCTCATTATTTGTATTTCAAAATCATTAGATTTTATATCGGGTTCGATCCCTGGGTTGGGAAGATCCCCTGAAGAAGGAAATGGCAACCCACTCCAGTTCAAGGTAAAGGAAATTCAGGCTGGCTTCCCCGCCCTCTACTTATATATATCAGGCTGAACAGAGAAATGATGCTGATATGAATATTTTCTAGCTTCTTCTCCAAACACCAGATGCCTCAAAAAGGTCCCCTAACTCCTGACTAACCTACTTAGATTTTCATTTAAATTGGGTAAATGAGCTCAGGTTATAGAAATCGGTGGTAATGAATATTTGAATTCTGTTAAAACTGTTACAAAACGAAAATGTTAGTGAAGAAAGCTAGTTTCAGTGTATCACTGTAGTCTAATTATTTTGAAAGAGAGAATCTGACCCAGAGGTCTAGTTAAACCATTAAAAAGGGTTTCATATCCCTTGCTAATTGAAAATGAAAGAGATTTTTTTTTTTCTGTGCCTCACTTCCGGGAAAATTGTGCAGGGTTATTTGTATGGAGGGGATAGGAGCACAGTAGACCGCGTCTGGACTCCATGGGTCATATTGCTGCCTGTTACCCACAGTCATGTTCAGGTTCTTCAGCAAGAAGTACCCTTGACCCTTGAGCAACACAGGTTTGAACTGCACAAATCCATTTATACATGGATTTTTCCCCCCAATAATAAGTAGCACTATGTGATCCGAGATGGGTTGAGAGCACAAATGTAGAATCATGGATACAGAGGACTGACTTTAAATGATCCACAGATTTTCAACTGCATACAGATCAGTGCCCTTAACCCCCAGATGTTCAGGGGTCAGCTGTAATTAACTCTTTTTATAAAAACATTAATCTTTTAAAAATTTTGTTAATTTCTTCTTGGCCACACCCCATGGCATGCGGAAATTCCCCCACCAGGGATCTAATCCATGCCCTGGACGGGTGGAGTCTTTTTTTTAAATTGATTGATATTTCGGCCATGCTGGGTCTTTGTTGCTGCATGCAGGCTTCCTCTAGTTGCAGACAGCAGGGGCTGCTCTCTGCTTGCGGTGAGCAGGCTTCTCATTGTGGTGGCTTCTCTTGTTGTAGCGTGCGGGCTTTGGAAGTTGTGGCTCAAGGGCTTAGCTGCTCCGTGGCATGTGGGATTTTCCTGGATCAGGGACCGAACCCATGTTCCCTCCACTAGCAGGTGGATTCTTTACCACTGGCCCACCAGGGAAGTCCTGTAATTAACTCCTAACAAGCTGAGATTTTGTGAGTGAGAGGGGTAATTTCTCCAAGCTGCCAGAATATTCTGGAAAGCCCAAGATTCTGGATTACAATCTGGCCTTCAGAGGTTTATGAAGAAATGTTTGCAAGGTAGGCAGTAGAACATGTTGACTTTGGCACTTTGTTGGCTTGGCTGGGACTCTGGTGGACTTAGTCCCACAGACTGTGAAGCTCCCTTTGCCCTCTAGCCCTGCCTCCCACAAATGAGAAGGGCTAGTTTTTGCCACAGGCGCCACCAGCAGCGATGAGTGCCGGAGCTGGATTTGTCCCCAGGTCTCTTTTGCTCATAAGTCTGCCTTCGTTCTGAGCTGTTTCTCTTCGGAAACAAGGTCTATGCTGTGTTAGTTTCCTGACACTGCGATAGTGAAGTACCGCAAATTGGGTGGCTTAAAACAATAGAAAGCTTTCCCCATAGTTCTGGAGGCCAGAAGTCCAAAATCTAGGTGCTGACAGGCTGGACTCCCTCTGGAGGTCTAAGGGGACCTTGTCCCAGGGTCCTCCCCTGGCTTCTGCTGCTTGGCTGGCAATCTTTGGTGTCCCTTG
Source organism: Madoqua kirkii (assembly GCA_006408675.1). Classification (NCBI taxonomy): domain Eukaryota; kingdom Metazoa; phylum Chordata; class Mammalia; order Artiodactyla; family Bovidae; genus Madoqua; species Madoqua kirkii. The sequence continues at coordinate 13,458 of SJYC01076920.1, forward strand.
ACTTGCAAATGCATCACCCCATCCCCTTCTCATCTTCGGGTGGTTTTCTCTGTGTGCCTGTGTTTATTAGCTTGCTGGGATGGAGTAACAAAATACCACAAATTGAGGGACATACCCAACAGAAATTTATTTTTTGCTGCATCATGTGCATGTGGGATCTTAGTTCCCTGACCAGGGGTTGAACCTGTGCCCTCTGCAGTAGAAGCTCACAGTCCTAACCACTGGACCACCAGGAAAGTCCCCAGCAATTTTTTCTCACGGTTCTGGAAGCTGGAAGTCCCAGATCTAGGTACCATCGAGGTTGGTTTCGTCTGAGTCGTCTCTTGCTGGCTGATCTCTTGCTCTGTCCTCACGTAGCCTTTTCTCTGTAGGCCTCTGGAGAGAAAGGGAACTCTCTGGTGTTTCTCCCTTCTCTTCTAAGGACACCAGCCCTATTGGATTAGGGCCCCACCCTTATGACCTCATTTAACCTTGTGCTCAGTCACTTAGTCATATCTGACTCTTTGCGACCCCATGCACTATAGCCCACAAGGCTCCTCTGTCCATGGAATTTCCCCAGCAAGAATACTGGAGAGGGTTGCCCTTTCCTCCTCCAGGGGATCTTCCTGATCCAAGGGATCGAACCCATGTCTCTGGCATCTCCTGCATTGGCAGGTGGCTTCTTTACCACTCAGCCTCCTGGTAAGCTCCCATCTAACTGTATTGCCTGCTATAGGACCCTGTCTCTATAAGCAATCACTTTGGGGGTCAGGACTTTCAACATATGAATTTGTGGTGGGACACAGTGCCGTCTATAGCAATTTTATGCCTCTCCTTCTTCTTATAAGAAGACTAGTCATGTTGAATTAGGGCCCAGGCTATTCCAGCATCACCTCATCTTACCTTGATGATATCTGTAAGGTGCTATTTCCAAATGAGCTCACATTCACAGATATCTGAAGTTAATACTTGAACACATCTTTTCTTGGGGACACCCATGAATTCCACCCAACTAATTTTTCAAGTGTGAATGTGTGTTGAATGACTCAGCCATCCTTTCGACCGTCGACCGTGCTTTGGGTATCTCATATAAGTGGAATCATACCGTGTCTCCTTTTGTGGCCGTCTTATTTCACTGAGCATGTTGTCTTCTGGCTCACCCATGCTGTAGCCTGTGTCAGAATGAGCTTCCTTTTCAAGGTAGAGTCAGACTCCATTGTGTCTACACGCTTCATTTTGTTCATCCATTCATCTGTCAGTGGACACTTGGGTTGTTTCCACCTGTTTGCTATTGTGAATAATGCTATTATGAATGTGAGTGTGTGCACGTTATTTTAAGTCAATTTACTTCATAATTAGCAATAACCTCAGCTACCATTGTTGAATCATTTGCCCAGCTCACATCTGGACGACCAGGAACTGCTGTATAAACCCTGGGGCATGGCTCTCTGATAACTGTCATCTGAAACCTGACCCCTGGGTATGACACATATTTTCCTGAACAAATATAGCTATGAAAAAGACTACGTCACACCTACCCTAAGAATATGGTTTTAGGTTCAATTGAGATAATGCCCTTTGAAAATGGTGAAGATCTATATAAAAATATAGATACTGCTATTATTTATTGGTATGGCTTTTTCTGGCCCTTATTTCCTTCAGTTCATCTGCTTCCACTGTTCCTACCTACTTTAGGGAAGGGACTAACACCCCTAAAACATCCACAGTTCCTTTCTTTATCTCTCAGATTTTATTCATTTTGGTATTGGTATCTCTTTAGTTTCTTGCCTGATTTCCATATACTTCTCTCTTTGCCACCAATTCCTCTTGGGATCAAACAGCTGGTCCCAATGGGCCCCGTAGGATTTCTGCAGCTTTCCCATGCCAGCTCAGGGCTGCTGCCCTCATCTCCCTACTAACTAATAACAGCTCGGTTAGGCTCCCCTAAGAACTTAAAGACACAGGAAGCCTGTCTTCCAGGAAGGGGCGGAGGAGGCATGGCTGCCTATGAATTATTAATGAATTCCATTTGCTGCAGTTTCAAGGGTAACTAATTAGCCCTTTAATAAGGGTCTGCTCATCTTTCTGCAGCACTCTTGGGGGTGGTTTCTTAAGGTCTCAGAATCCCTGGGTTTTGAGAGCTGCCATGTGGTGGCATCAGGAGTGATTTCCATCCTGGAGTCAGTCTCCTCGGTCCCAATGGGCCCCATAGGATTTCTGCAGCTTTCCCATGCCAGCTCAGGGCTGCTGCCCTCATCTCCCTAATAACTAATAACAGCTCGGTTGGGCTCCCCTAAGAACTTAAAGACACAGGAAGCCTGTCTTCCAGGGAGGGGCGGGGGAGGCATGGCTGCCTATGAATTATTAATGCATTCTATTTGCTGCGGTTTCAAGGGTAACTAATTATCCCTTTAATAAGGGTCTGCTCATCTTTCTGCAGCACCCTTGGGGGTGGTTTCTTAAGGTCTCAGAATCCCTGGGTTTTGAGAGCTGCCACGTGGTGGCATCAGGAGTGATTTCCATCCTGGAGTCATTCTCCCCTCCCACTGTTGTCTGGGCGGGTGGAGCTGAGCGTGTCTGCCACCCAGCTAATAAGAGGATGCTAATACTCTTGCCTGGGAAATCCCATGGATGGAGGAGCCTGGTAGGCTACAGTCCATGGGGTCGCTAAGTGTCAGACACGACTGAGCGACTTCACTTTCACTTGTCACTTTCATGCATTGGAGAAGGAAATGGCAACCCACTCCAGTGTTCTTGCCTGGAGAATCCCAGGGACAGTGGAGCCTGGTGGGCTGCCGTCTGTGGAGTCGCACAGAGTCGGACACGACTGATGCAACTTAGCAGCAGCAGCAGCAGCAGCAATGAATTCCTTCAGATGAGCTCTATCAGCCGTAGAGCCACCAGGTGATGGAAGAATTAACAAAGAACACTGACCGTTGTCTGATCGTTCCTGGTTATTAGATGTGGGGTTAGGCTGAGGACACAGCTCATTTCCTACCTGATTTTCATAGGGAACTGCAGGGGCTGCGGGGTTAGTTGTCTTATCCCGCATAACCCTTCTATAAAGGGGAAAAAGAATGGCTATTCATATCAGAAGACTCACTATGGCCCCAAACAGTGGCAGCTTGGATTAGCCAAGGTCAAAGTTCACATTTTTTCCTTCTGGTCAGACTTGAGTCCCACCACTCACCATCCTTGGGGAATTGAGCAGTAGGTTTCCTTGTTTGGAACTTCCTTGCTTAATGTCCCTAATGCGTTTGCTCATTAGGCTGCATTTTAAAACCCTTCTTGTCCCCTCTCCTGTCACCTCATTATTTTTTACTTTTGCTTTTTTGAAAAATAATTATCATAAGAAAGTTGCTTTTACAGCTATGTAGGTCTAGATGCAGTGCCGAACATTTTTGGATAAAAGACACCATGTCACTTATTAAAGATATTAAAATCCATGAGTCCACATTGCAATTGTTTGAAAAACCAACTCACCATCCTAGGAGTTCTATAGAATCAATGTATTATTTTGAAAATTGGTCGATAAGGGGGAAAGAATGAGTCTTTTGATCTGCTCTTCCAATATGAACTGTTTCTGCTAGATATTTCTCTTTCCAGAAGCTTTTCGCTTCTGTAAATGAAGACACAAGATTACACGATAGAAAAATCTGTAAATATTTCAGTATACATCTCTAAAAGATAAAACTGGTTTTTGTTTTTTTTCCGACACATGGCCATGATCTCACTACCGCATCTAAAAATATCCAGTTGGTGCCCAAGTGTTTGCAAATGAAATAGAGTTTAGACAAGGATCCTCCATGGTCAGAAACTGCATAAAAAGAGACAACCAGATGTGAGCTGCTTCTTGTTGGAAGCTTACAATTTCCTCTTATAAAGTATTCTGCCCCTCTCCCGCCCACTGAACTGAACTGGATCAAGTCTTTAAATCTAACTACAAACCATGGGAAGTACTGGGGTCAGAGGAGCATGTTAATATTATACCAGGAGGATGTTGTCATAAAACCCAGAATATGGGAAACTACAGTATACAAGGCAAATGACCTGATTTTTTCCAACAGCAAAAAATTACAAGAAAAAAAGAAAACAAGAAAAACTGTGCATTAAAATATTTGACATATTGACAAGAGACTTCCTTGGTTGTCAAGTAGAAGGGGTACTTCCAAGGCAAGAGGAGCCAGTTTGATCCTAATTTGGGGAACTAAGATCCCACAGGCCATGTGGTGTGGCCAAGAAAATATTTTTTACAAAAAGAGACATATTGATGAAATGCAATGTGCAGATTAAGAAAAAAAGAAAACAAGAAAAAGAAACTGTGCATTAAAATAATTGACATATTGACAAGAGACTTCCTTGGTTGTCAAGTAGAAGGAGTACTTCCAAGGCAAGAGGAGCCAGTTTGATCCTAATTTGGGGAACTAAGATCCCACAGGCCATGTGGTGTGGCCAAGAAAATATTTTTTACAAAAAGAGACATATTGATGAAATGCAATGTGCAGATTGTTTGGGCCCTGCCTCCAACAGGTCAGGTGTGCAAACACTGATGAGACAACTGAAGAAATCTGAGTATGAATAGTTTTAGTGAAAATAATGATATTGTGACTATATGTAAAAATAATCATACACCCACACACCCTCATATATCCTACACCAAAATATTTACAGATGAAATTATATGATATTTAGAAGTCATTTCAAAATAATGCCCTTGGACTGTGAAGAAGGCTGAGCACTGAAGAATTGATGCTTTTGAACTGTGGTGTTGGAGAAGTCTCTTGAGAGTTACTTGGACTGCAAGGAGATCTAACCAGTCCATTCTGAAAGAGATCAGCCCTGGGATTTCTTTGGAAGGAATGATGCTAAAGCTGAAACTCTAGTACTTTGGCCACCTCATGCGAAGAGTTGACTCACTGGAAAAGACTGATGCTGGGAGGGATTGGGGGCAGGAGGAGAAGGGAAAGACTGAGGATGAGATGGCTAGATGGCATCACTGACTCGATGAACGTGAGTATGAGTGTACTCCAGGAGATGGTGATGGACAGGGAGGCCTGGCATGCCGCGATTCACGGGGTTGCAAAGAGTTGGACATGACTGAGTGACTGAACTGAACTAAAGTGATATAATGCATAGTATGCTGATTATAGTTAATAATGCTGTATTGTATATTTGAAAGATGTTAAAGAAAAGATCTTAAGAGTTCTCACTGAAGAATACAGTTTTGTAACTATGCATAGTGATGAATGTTAACTAGATTTATGGTGGCGATCATTTCATAATACATACAAATATTGGATCATTACATTGTACCCCTGAAACTAATACAATATTATATATCAATTATACTCCAAATTTTTAATTAAATTGAAATGTTTTAAAATGAAAAAAAAAGAATATAGACAGCTTGGGATATTAAAAAACTATCATTATTCCCTCCAGTTAGAAAAAATTGTATAGAAAAGGAAAATAACCAGAATTTATTGCATAATAGATGTATCAATTTCAATTATATGGTCCTAAGAATGTGACCATAAGAAGGCAATGGCACCCCACTCCAGTACTCTTGCCTGGAAAACCCCATGGATGGAGGAGCCTGGTGGGCTACAGTCCATGGGGTTGCTAAGAGTCTGATACGACTGAGCGACTTCACTTTCATGCATTGGAGAAGGAAATGGCAACCCACTCCAGTGTTCTTGCCTGGAGAATCCGAGGGATGGGGGAACCTGGTGCGCTGCAGTCTATGGGGTTGCACAGAATCGGACACGACTGAAGTGACTTAGCAGCAGCAAGAATGTGACACTGAAAATTATTCTAAGCAAAATGATACTCTTGTTCTATTAGAATGATAAGAAGGTGTAAGAGGTGTAAGAAAGAGTTAAGTCCTTATATTCCATGGCAGGAAGTCAAGTGTGCATTAGTCGCTCAGTTGTGTCCAACTCTTTGTCACCCCACGGACTATAGCCTGCTAGGCTCCTCTGTCCATGGAATTTTCCAGACAAGAATACTGGAGTGGGTTGCCATTTCCTCCTCCAGAGGATCTTCCCAACCCAAGGATCAAACCTGGGTTTCCTGCATTGCAGGCAGATTCTTTATCAGAGAGAAGAAAAGTCAACAGGTACTGCTTAAGGTTGAAGAAGAAATATCAAAATAAGTGTGCTATGTAAAGAGATGAAGAAAAATAAAATAATCAGTTAAAGAACTAAAACAGTGACCCCTGGAGAGTGAGAAGTTAAGATGGTGAGGTTGTGGGGAGACTAATGTCAATAGTTTTATCCATCAGCACTAAATTTAAAAAAAAACAGGAAATATTAGACAGTTCATGAGTAGACCAGCAGAATGCACATATCACTCTCACATTTCAGGTTTTCTGTCCCATGGGTTACCTGGACTTCAGTTTGGAAACACTTTTCTTAGTGGTACTTCCCAAACTGTCGGTCAACAAAGTGCAGTGGGCTCTTGCTGCGAGTCACACATTGTGAGTTACAACATGTTAATAACACTGGGAAGGGACTCAGAGGGTATTATACCCAGAGATCCTCACGTAAGGTGATAAGCAGGTGGGAGGTGACGTTTTTATAACATTACTAAATGGCAGTAGTCAGAGAATATCTAGGATGGCAAAACACTGATCAAGTTTTTCAAAAGTATTAACATTAGCCTAGGTGAAAGAAGGCAGTCTCAGCAACTCATACACTGGATAAGTTCATTTATGTGACATTCTGGAAAAAGCAAACTCCAGGAAGAGAGACCAGATCTGTGGTTGCTAGGAACTGGGGATGGAGAAGGTGTTGAAAATAAAGGAGCCCTGGGGGACTTTTGGGGATGGTGTTAGTTCCAGAACCATATATACTGGGTTGGCCAAAAAGTTTGCTCTTTCTTTTAAACTTATTTACAGAACAGAAATAGATCCACAGACATAGGAAAAAAACTTATGATTACCGAAGGAAAGGGATAAATTAGGAGGTTGGGATTAACATACGCACACTTAGTTCAGTTCAGTTCAATCGCTCAGTTGTGTCCAACTCTTTGTGACCCAATGAATCACAGCACTCCAGGCCTCCCTGTCCATCACCAACTCCAGGAGTCCACCCAAACCCATGTCCATTGAGTCGGTGATGCCATCCAACCACCTCATCCTCTGTTATCCCCTTCTTCTCCTGCCCTCAATCTTTCCCAGCATCCGGGTCTTTTCAAAGGAGTCAGCTCTTCACATCAGGTGGACAAAGTATTAGAGTTTCAGTTTCAACATCAGTCCTTCCAATGAACACCCAGGACGGATTTCCTTTAGAATGGACTGGTTGGATCTCCTTGCAGTCCAAGGGACTCTCAAGAGTCTTCTCCAACACCACAGTTCAAAAGCATAAATTCTCCTGCACTCAGCTTTCTTTATAATCCAACTCTCATATCCATATATGACTACTGGAAAAACCATAGCTTGACTAGATGGACCTTTGTTGACAAAGTAATGTCTCTGCTTTTCAATATGCTGTCTAGGTTGGTCATAACTTTCCTTCCAAGGAGTAAGCGTCTTTTAGTTTCATGGTTGCAATCACCATCTGCAGTGATTTTGGAGCCCAGAAAAATAAAAGTCAGCCACTGTTTCCCCATCTATTTGCCATGAAGTGATGGAACCAGATGCCATGATGTTAGTTTTCTGAATGCTGAGCTTTAAGGCAACTTTTTCACTCTCCACTTTCACGTTCATCAAGAGGCTCTTTAGTTCCTCTTCACTTTCTGCCATAAGAGTAGTGTCCTCTGCATATCTGAGGTTATTGGTATTTCTCCTGGCAGTTTAATTCCAGCTTGTGCTTCCTCCAGCCCACCGTTTCTCATGATGTACTCTGCATAAAGTTAAGTAAGCAGGGTACACATAAAATAGATATCTAACAAGGACATATTGTATAGCACAGGGAACTATACTCAGTATTTTATAATAACCTATAAGAGAAAAGAATCTGAAAAATAACAGATATACATGTATAAATGAGTCACTGTGCTGTCTACCTGAAACTAACTCGATATTGTAAATCAACTATACTTCAATAAAAATTAAAATTTTATAAATTTAAAAAGAGAAAAAAAAGTAAAAGAAAAAATTCTGAAACCTATGGATAGTAAAAAAAATAAAAAGTATCTAGGAAAAATACAGTACCTGAAATTTTATACACAGTGCAAATGGAAAACCACCATTTGTATAATTTGTAGCATTATGTGAAATTTGTTTGAGGTTGAGTCTGGCACCTTAGACAACCTGGCCATCCTGATATCCTGTGTGAAATTTTTAAGAGTAAATTACAGTTGATCCTTGAATACCAAGGGTTTGAACTGCCTGGGTCCATTTATGCATGACTTTTTTTAGTAGTAAATATTATATACTACACCATCCATGGAGGTTTGGATCTGCACATGCAGAAGCTGGAACGCAGAGGTCTATAATTCATATACAGAGTTTGACTATGCAGAGGGTGGACACATCTAATCCTTGTTCAAGGGTCAACTGTATTTTGGAAGACATCAATTATGATAATTAATCATTTATAAGATCAAACATTTATGAAAATATTATTTGATTATGAAAAACAGACTAGGATATTTAAGGACATACTAAGTTTTCTGTGTGAGAATAAACTCAGACCTTACATCAGCTAGAATATTATGCTTATTTTTTTATACTGCTAAAAAATCATAGAGAAAACATAATTCTTTTTAAACCAAAAGTATCAAAGCAGTATAAGTTGTTTGAAGATGAATCATACTTATTAGCATTACCTGCACTTGCCCTTATACAATTTTTCTGTATTTATATACCAAGATCTTCCAAATCTTTACATTTTCTTGCAAAGTTGTGGGGCTTTTTAGTATATTATTTTTTAGCTTGAAAAAAACTTGTATTTTTCTTGCTTTTTAACCTTATAATTTAACACGTAAAGGCAATACTTTAGTTTATGGAGATTAACATATGCTTGTATAAATCAACACAACATAACCCAAGAATACTTAGAGAAAATATAAATTTTAACTCCACATGCTTACAAAGGCTAGTCCTTTGAAAAAGCTCAAATACTTGATATACTGCAACTCGGAGAATTTTTTAAATTGCGTTTATCCATCTCCACAAATCAATCAGAATGGGAGCCCTTTTAATTTAAGAGACTTTAAAGTCTAATTTATTAACCTCCTCCAGAGCTAGCCAAAGATAACAAAAATCGATTTGTTCAGAAATCTCCCCAAAACCCTGCAATGGGAAAATCGCCTTAGGCAAGATAAGGTAACTCTAGAGGCTTGTGCAGCTGATTCCTGTTGTTTGTCCCAGGCTGTTTTATGTTGTACTTGTTTGGAAATAATGTTAGTCAAATCAAGGCCTCAAATTTATTATTTATTTCAACGTTGCTATCAGAACAAAGGAATAAAGACTTCTGAACACCCAATCTTCCAAAAAAGCAACGAGAACACCAGCAAAAAGGGTCAAAACAAAATTTTTCAGAACTCTGAAAATTAACCAAAAGCTTGCAACATCCAAAAAGTGCTTCTTCAAGAAAACAGGCTGAATCTTGGTAAGAACCATGATCTTCGTAGATTTTAATTTGCATCACTCTGCACCCTCTCTCAAGCTCTGCAGTAGTCTTGGAACCCAACAGTCTTAGAACCACAGTCGGAAAAGCAGTCTATCAGTCCGTGGAGGAAGAACAGCTCTGGAGCTCCCCCAAAGCCACATTCCCAGAGGATCGTCACTACGTGACCTGTCGCCTCGCTCAGTGGCCACGGACCTAGTAGAACCAGATTAGGGCAGGAAGTAGAAGCAGTGGTAAGATGTAGAGCTCAGGACTTGCCCTGGTGGCACTGTAGATAAGAATCCACCTCTCACTGCAGGGGACACAGGTTCGATCCCTAGTCTGGGAATATCCCAAATGCCTTAGAGCAACCAAGCCCACACACCACAACTACTATGTCCACGCTCTAGAGCCCACAAGCTGCAACCACTGAAGCCTGTGCGCCCTACAGTCAGTGCTCCACAAGAGAAGCCACGGCAATGAGAAGCCCAAACATCGCAACAAAGACTCGCCCTCAGTCACTGCAGCTGGAGAAAGCTGGCGCAAAGCAATGAAGACCCAGCACAGCCAAAAATAAATAAATCACACTAAAAACAACAGCAACAAACACAGAGCTTACCTGGCGCAGAATGACACTCACCAGAGGGACTGAGAGAAAGCAAGCCAGGACTCCAGGGGTCCAGCTGAGGTGTACACGCAAAGCGCATGCTTCTCCAGGTTCCCGTGAGCACACAGAGAGAAAGATCTCCGTGGGCCCTCCAGGAGGAATTGTCAAAGGGCAATTCAGAGAAATGAGTTTCGTTGAAAGCCCAGCTGAAACTGAACTTTTATATACAAGGAAGATTAATTGTCTATTAATCAAATGTCACTGTCAAAGTCAGGGCAAGGTTCATAAAGTAAAAATCAGAGACCATCTGTGGACCAGAGATTGCCCTTAATTTTTTTGGTCTTTGGGAAAGCTGATGAGCTGAAAACTGCCAAGGAAGACAGTCTGCCCTGGAGCAGAGGGACATACTTAAAGGGAAGGCGATTTTAGTAATTTACGGGTTTCCAAGAGAGCTTGTGATCTCTGCTGTGGAATGGATGTGTCGTTGAGACTAGTTACTGGTACATTGGCACCTACGCCTTAGTTGTGTCAGATGGCATCATAGCCCTAATGGTCCTTGATCATGGCGTGACGTTAACAGCATTCACTTTGAGTCCGTTCCATCAGGCCTGTCTTTCTTACCCATGCGATACTGACACGAACTTCCTCATCTGAAAATGCAGATAATGTCATTTACATTGCAGCACTATTTGTATGATTAAGTCAAATGATGTTGGTGTTTTTTTTTTAAATGCTTAACAGTATGTCCCGTATAAAAAACACTCAACAAACGGTAGCCTTTATTACAAATTATGGGAATAGCTTACTGTGTCAGTCAGGGTCCAATCAGGAGAAACCACACAGTAATCCAAACAGTGAGAGTTTAATGTCAAGAATTATTAACTAATTGCCTGAAAAGAAGGTGTAGGGAGCAGCCATTACCTCCAGGCTGAGGCAGAGCATCTAAAAAAGGAAGAAATCTGAAAGATGGACCCATCCCCGGCTCAGGCAGGGATACAGACCTTGTTGAAGGGGGTATGGCCACGCCTGGTGCGTGATGGGGAGGTCTTCTAAGGTTCCACACTGGTGGAACTCAGCCAGTATCAGCCAACTGGGATGCTGGGCAAAAAAGCTCTCAGACAGACGCTACATTGTGGAAACCACTGGGAATCCACCCGTGAGATGCTGATGCTGGCTTGTTATGCTGGTCTACAACCACAAGGACAAGTAAAGAAGCTTTTCCTATGGGGGCATCTTGTTATTTCCTTTAGCCACTAAGCCTGTACTGTGCTGTGCTAAGTCACTTCAGTGTGTCCAACTCTGTGCGACCCTATGGACTGTAGCCCACCAGGCTGCTCTGTCCATGGGATTCTTCAGGCAAGAATACTGGAGTGGGTCGCCATGCTCTTCTTCAGGGGATCTTCCTGATCCAAGGATCGAACCCGCTTCTCTTAAGTCTCCTGCATTGGCAGGAAGCTTGCACACTTTAATAAATGTAGAAAGGGAACAAAACGAGAGCTATAATTCTCGTGTTCCAATCCCAGATTCACTATGCAGTAGCTGTGTGACTTCGGGCAAGTATTTTAACTTTCTGGGGTTTCAAATTTCATCTTAAAAAAAGGGGTAGTAATAATAACTTCCTTTTAATCTAAAAAAAAAATACAACAAACGAGTGAATATAACAAAAAAAGAAGCAGACTCACAGACAGAACAAATTAATAATTACCAGTGGGGCAGTGGGGGGCAATGTAGGGGCGAGGAGCTGGGAGGCACAAACTATTAGACAAGCTACAGGGATGTGTTGCACAGGGAAGAGAGCCAATATTCTGTAATAACTATAAGTGGTAAGTAACCTTTAAAAATCTAATTTTACTTCAGAGTAACCTTTAAAAATCACCACTACATATACTTTAAATACCTTATAACTTTGTTTGTCAATTAAACCTCAATAAAGCTGAAAAAAATTTTTTTAATTAGCTAGAAAAAAAAGACCTCCATTTTTGTGAGGATTTAATATGTTAATATCTATACAATGTTCAGAAAAGTATAGGCAATGAGCTAGCACTTAGTCTACTGGCCATTATAAAGTAGGTTCTGTTATTATCATAATCCTATTGTTATAGTAAATATAAATTATTAAATGTATTAGCAAGTTAGTGTGTTTTTCCTTCCACATAATTTCTTAATCTAACTAAAATAGTACAGTGCACATGGTGCTTTGTAACAGGGCATCTTAAGATACATATTTTAGATCCTAAAATGTTCCTATATTTTACAACTCCAAATGCCAAGAAACAGATCTCAGATATTAATCTGATGACCACAGAAATGGTTGTTCCATAACAAATACCTAAAACACTGGCCAGATCTTCAGTAATAAAACTTATGAATAAGTGTATTTTAGCAACTGTATTTTTTGCAATAATTTATTGCTAACAGAAACCAAAACCAAAATCACTGCAGATGGTGACTGCAGCCATGAAATTAAAAGACGCTTACTCCTTGGAAGGAAAGTTAAGACCAACCTAGATAGCATATTAAAAAGCAGAGACATTACTTTGCCAACAAACATCCATCTAGTCAAAGCTATAGTTTTTCCAGTAGTCATGTATGGATGTGAGAGTTGGACCGTGAAGAAAGCTGAGTGCTGAAGAATTGATGCTTTTGAACTGTGGTGTTGGAGAAGACTCTTGAGAGTCCCTTGGACTGCAAGGATATCCAACCAGTCCATCTTAAAGGAGATCAGTCCTGGGTGTTCATTGGAAGGACTGATGTTAAAACTGAAACTCCAGTACTTTGGCCACCTGATGCAAAGAGCTGACTCATTTGAAAAGACCCTGATTCTGGGAGGGATTGGGGGCAGGAGAAGGGGACGACAGAGGATGAGGTGGTTGGATGGTATCACCGACTCTATGGACATGAGTTTGAGCAAGCTCCAGGAGTTGGTGATGGACAGGGAGGCCTGGCGTGCTGCAGTTCACGGGTCGCAAAGAGTTGGACACGACTGAGCAACTGAACTGAACAAAAACCAATGTTCGCAAAGAAAATCCATAAAGCTCCAGACTTTAACTATTGTTAAAGTTTCCTTTGGCTTTCTTTGGAATATACTTGCTTGCTTCAGAAAAAAAAAAAAAAAAAGGTTTCTTTTTTTACAGGCACAATATCTCCTAGCCTCTTAAAAATTATGTTTTCTGTCTTACAGAGAACATGCCAGAACGGTAGCCATCTGCTGTCGAGGCTTCAGCACCTCTCTCTGCAGCCCATCCTATCCCTTCCACACTCTTTGGTAGATGTCCAAAGGAGCCCGACTCTGGGGTTCAAACCGCAGCCAGTCCTCACTCAAGGAGCTGAGGACCCCTCCCTGGAAGCCACAGGGAACCAGGGACCACGTCAGGGGGGATTTTAACTTGTATCTGTCTCTTGCTGCTGTATTTTCTCTCTTCTCTTTTCTCAGGAAGCAAGAACCTGCCTTTCAGGGCTTTGGGGGTTCATTAGTGGTTTAGGGGATGCTGAGCCAAAAGCGAAATACAGGCACCCAGCGGACAATCCCCCCACCGCTGGGTTTGGCTTTGAAAGCCTGAGGCTTTGAGAGGCTGGAATGAGAGGTTTAGGGAGAGGCAGAAGGGAGGGAGAGGTGCTCTGAGGCTCCCCTGAACTGGCCAGGGTGGTGGTCTGGGGATTTCTGCATTTAGCAGACGTGCCAGCTCCAAGGGGGTGGGAGTGGAATTCGAATATGGAGAACGGGGTCCAGACTGCACCCCACGTGGGAGCAGCAGCATGGATCTCTGTGGGTGGCACTGGCGGCAGGGGCATGGGCCGTGGAAAGGCTACCAGCCTGAGTGCCCACTCACCTCCGAGGACCCGAGTGCAGCTCCTGTCCTCTAGGTCCTCCAGGCACCCGGGTCTGACTCCTGACCAAGCTGTTTCCATCCTCCGAGGCAGGAGTGTTGTGATTTGTAACTCTTGGCAGCTGTACTTAACATGGCACTTTAAAAAAAATGCCAGAAAACCAAAGAGATTAGCTGGTAAGAGGCAAAGATAGAGTGGCTGAGCCATACACAGATTTAATAAATGGGTAATTTAAGCCTATAAACACACTTAATCCCATGCATTTATATTACAACAAGGGTTGTCTTATTTGATGCCAATTCCCTCCTCCTGTGGAATTAATAGCTTTCTAAAACTTTAAATTTTTTGTTGTTGTTTTTTTAACTTTTAAACTTGATCCAATCGTTTGTTACTTTGGTTAACCTTCTGAGGAAATGATCATTTGTTTAAATTCTCTTTTTTCTTTTTTAAAGTTTCTAGTTTGTTCAGTTCTGCTGAGCAATGCTTACTTTCTTTTCTAAATCCCTTATGAGATCTATTTTCTATCTTTTTGCCTTCTTATTGATATATTTAGAGAAATGTACTTTCTTCTGCACTCTTGGGTTTGGTGGACGGACTCCAGTGCTCTCCTGGGGAGTTTTTAAATGCTGCAGAGTATTCTGAAGGCTCTTCTGGTTACTGGGTAACTTATGCAAAGGGAGAAAGTACCAGAAGGTTCCTGGGACAGCCCTGAATAGTGAAGAGCTCAACAGCCAGCTCTCAAATGCAAGTGAAGTGCCTGGGATCCCTGGTTGGGGCTGCCTCTAGGGCACCCCCTTGTGGGCTTAGCTGGGAAATCAAGTCAAGACTTCAGATAGCCCAGGGTCAGTTTTAAACAGCTGGAAGAGAAAGTCTGATTGGCTCAGCTTGGGTCAGGTGTCTGCTTCTGGGTCCAGTGGGAGGAACATCAGAGACAGGGGCCCTGACATGTGTGGTCGCAGAATAAAGAATTGTCGTAAACTGAGTGGCTACCTCTGTGTATACAGTGGAGTCACTGTCATGTCCTAGTAAGGCCTTTGGCCAAGTTACTTAACTTTTCTGCCTCAGTGGCTTCACTTGTAAAATGAGGATAATAATGAAATCCACTTCATAAGGTTTCGTTTAATGAAAATTAAACCAGTTAATATTTGTAAACATGCACAGAGCGAACAATGCCTGTCACATAACAGACACCCTGCAAGTGTTTGCTATTATATTTCTAATTTTATCAGTATATGTGCCGTCTGCACATTCTTTTTATTTCTTTGAAACTTCTCCATCTATGATTATCTGGAGTGTGAGAGAAACTCATACACGTTTGAAAAGGTAGATTCTCCAATTCATCTAATTGTCTAAAACTCTGTTGCTGCTGCTGCTAAGTCACTTCAGTCGTGTCCGACTCTGTGCGACCCCATAGACGGCAGCCCACCAGGCTCCCCCGTCCCTGGGATTCTCCAGGCAAGAACACTGGAGTGGGTTGCTGGAGAAGGCAATGGCACCCCACTCCAGTACTCTTGCCTGGAAAACTCTGTTAATCCTACCTTATTAGTGATGCTGTTGTGCTCTGAATCTTTAGAACCAGTTTTTCCTGTATGTGACCTGCTATATTCTGAAGCGAAGTTCTAAGGAATCCTAATAGACTTTCATTGAGTGCTTTTTGGATCACGGTCACCTTTTCATTTATACATTCTGCAGCCAGGAAGTCCATGGTACCTAACGAATCTGCTGTGTTTTCATTACTGTGCCTTTCATCATTCTGACATGCCAACGTGGCGATTGCCTCTCGCTTTTGTTTAAGTCTGTGTTGCCAGAGCTCATTTTTTAAACTCCTGCCTTTCTTACATCGGCAGGCATTCCTTTTAGTTGGCTTTTTTTTTTTTTCTTTAAATGGGTCTTTGGACATAATCCCAAATCCATCAAATCCTTGGACTTAGTGTTTAAATGCACTCGGTGACTTTTCCTTTTTAGAGGAATTGGTCCCTGTTAAAACTGTCACGTGTGTGTTTATCTTCGTTAAGATGGTCTTTTCCACAATCGGATGTCAACTGACTCCTGGTCCACTTCACCCTTGCTGCTGGCTCCGGGTTGGCTGTGCACTGCCTGCCTAGATGCAGAACTCAGCTATATTTCAGACACAGGCCCTGCCCCACCCACGCCCATCAACCCACATACACTTAAGTGCGCACATGCGCACAGGTGCCACGACCCCCCCAACCAAGACCACGAGCCTGCTGATTGGAGGACGCCAGGCGGACCACGAGACCTTCCCCCCAGCACACTCTCCTCTTACTCCGCCTCCCATCCTCTTCGAAGCTTCTATCCAGCTGTCTCTTCCCTGGTGCTTCTGGTCTCACTTCCTACCTAGAGCGCTTAACTAAGCATTTCTCCCAAAGTCCTTCTCCTTTGAGTCTATTCTTCTTAGTCTCATCATATTTGTGTTAATGTCAGGTATCATAAAATAGGCATTTCCTCATTTCTTCCGTGTGAGTTCAAGATGAAGTTATCTAATTGACCTCGCAGTGGAAATTCTTCCTCCTCGAAATGTGGCCGGTGGTGCAGGAACGTGAGCATCATCCGGGAACCTGTGGGAATCTCGGGGTCTCATCCTAGACTTACAGAAGCGGACTCTGCATCTGAACAAGCTTCTCATACCCATAAAAGGCCGAGAAATTCCGGTCTGATGAACTTTTCAATGCTTCCAATTTTAATACATTCGGTATCTGATAAATAGAACTTACCACCTTTTTTACGCCCCCAAAGCCCCGCCATCCAAGTCAGAAGCTGTGGGGACAACCCTACCTGGCCCCCGCTTCAAGTCCAGTCGATGACCTGCTGATTCTCTTTCCTTACTGTAACTCATATCTGTTTCATTTTCTCTTTTCTAGTCCCACTGCCTCCAGGTCCTCAGAGTTTTCCTTCTGGATTGCTACCTCATCTTTCTACTTGCCCTCCTAGCCTATAGTTCTGTTCCTTTCCGTGAAGCCAGAGTTATTTTCCAAAACTATGTATCTGATCCTATCACTCCTGGCCTTAAGATCCTCCAACATTCCCCACTTCCTTCAGAATTAGGTCCAAACAAGAACCTTCTTATCCAAGCGTTGCCCACCTGTCCAGATACAGCCTTCTTTGCCTTAAGCTGCAGCCACAGCTGCTTCATGTTCTGTGTCCCTGAATGTGGGTTTTCTTCCCTCTGCCTGGAATTTCCCTCTTTGCCTGAATAACTCCTCTCTACTTTAGAAATTTGGAAGTAGGCCTTCCCTCTGCTGAGGAGTGTTTTCTCTCTTAGTCTGGGGCAGGTGCCCTTTCCTGGTCTCGTGTGGCTTGAAGAGCACCCCCTGGCACATGGTGCAACCTTGTTGCCTGTCCATCTGCCTTTGTAAGCCTGTGGGCAATTTGAGGGCCAGGACTGCCCTGAATTGACCTCTCTGAATGCCAGCTTCTAGAATGGAGCCTGATCCATAGTAGGCACTCAGTAAACAGTTGTTGAATAAACAAATGATTCAAACATTACTCTTGCTATTTATGGGTTTTAAAAAATAGTATGAAGTTCCGTTAGAGGGACACTTAATTTCACTGTCATCTTTCTATCACTGTTAAATCATTAATATCATTGCTTTAAAACCTTTTTAGTTCCCTTTTTATACCTTGTTGTTACATATTGTATTTTCCATTAAGACAATATAATTTGCACCAAGTTTTTCCTATTAGTCATAGGGAAAAATTTATCTTTGCTCTGAGTCTACTTTTGAGATGCAAATTCAATTGTCCATTTTTAATGCTCCTTGAAGCGAATGGTTTTTAATGGCAGCCTTTTCTGTTTTTGAGGATTTACAAATGTTGCTTTTCTCCTCTCAAAGCACAACAACTTGATGGGATAACTGACCTTGGATGGTGATGCTTGGTTAGTCATAGGGAAAAATTTATCTTTGCTCTGAGTCTGCTTTTGAGATGCAAATTCAATTGTCATTTTTAATGCTCCTTGAAGCGAATGGTTTTTAATGGCAGCCTTTTCTGTTTTTGAGGATTTACAAATGTTGCTTTTCTCCTCTCAAAGCACAACAACTTGATGGGATAACTGACCTTGGATGGTGATGCTTGGTCCTAAACTTTTCTGTAAATGTCTTCCCTGATTTTTCAGTTGTAAAATTGAGGTGTTCTTGTCTTTGGCCTCAAAGAAATGGAAAGAAATGGAATCTGGAAGATTAACTGCACCTAGAACAACCAAGATGACGCTGGTCAGACCTACCATTGCTGACCAATCTCAAGATGACTGTCTGGGAGGACTGGGCTGTTTCTGCATGTAACTCCCTCTCTCTGTCTATAAAAGCTCTTGCCCAGTGATTGTCAGGGGTGGGAGTCTCCCTTTGGACAGATCTCTGTCCTCCCTGCCAGAGGCTTGCATCCAAAAATAAGCGGACTTTCCATCCCACCAACCTGGACCCTATTGGCTTTTGAGTGGTGAGCAGCTGGACCCCACTTTCAGTTGCATATCCACCGTGCAAATATCAGAGACCACTGTGAGCTTGCCAGGCTCAGCCCAGGCACCCTGTCTCATTTTTATCTTATCCTTGAGGCTTACAGACTTAACCAGCACGGGGTCTGTCTTCATTAGGGAAGACCCCTCAGGGGAAGGCCAGTCATTCTTTACAGAGCGGTCACACTGGCTGGCACCTTCCTGGGACAAAGAACTCTGGGTGTGCAACCTCCTCTGCTGGGTGTGCTCAGTAAACGTAAAGAGGGGGATCGAGCCTCTCCCTTGACTGTAGACAACTGAAAAGAGATTCAGCTGTTGGCAAGCTGAGTGAAGGCAATCAGAGACTATTCCTTGATTCCTAACAGCTGTGTCAGAGAAGGAACTGGCAACCCAGTCCAGTGCTTTTGCCTGGAGAATTCCATGGACAGAGGAGCCTGTTGGGTTGCTGTCCACGGGGTAGTACAGAGTCGGACATGACTGAAGCGACTTAGCATGCATGCATGCATTGGAGAAGGAACTGGCAACCCACTCCAGTATTCTTGCCTTCTGGGAGGACTGGGCTGTTTCTGCATGTAACTCCCTCTCTCTGTCTATAAAAGCTCTTGCCCAGTGATTGTCAGGGGTGGGAGTCTCCCTTTGGACAGATCTCTGTCCTCCCTGCCAGAGGCTTGCATCCAAAAATAAGCGGACTTTCCATCCCACCAACCTGGACCCTATTGGCTTTTGAGTGGTGAGCAGCTGGACCCCACTTTCAGTTGCATATCCACCGTGCAAATATCAGAGACCACTGTGAGCTTGCCAGGCTCAGCCCAGGCACCCTGTCTCATTTTTATCTTATCCTTGAGGCTTACAGACTTACCCAGCACGGGGTCTGTCTTCATTAGGGAAGACCCCTCAGGGGAAGGCCAGTCATTCTTTACAGAGCGGTCACACTGGCTGGCACCTTCCTGGGACAAAGAACTCTGGGTGTGCAACCTCCTCTGCTGGGTGTGCTCAGTAAACGTAAAGAGGGGGATCGAGCCTCTCCCTTGACTGTAGACAACTGAAAAGAGATTCAGCTGTTGGCAAGCTGAGTGAAGGCAATCAGAGACTATTCCTTGATTCCTAACAGCTGTGTCAGAGAAGGAACTGGCAACCCAGTCCAGTGCTTTTGCCTGGAGAATTCCATGGACAGAGGAGCCTGTTGGGCTGCTGTCAACGGGGTAGTACAGAGTCGGACATGACTGAAGCGACTTAGCATGCATGCATGCATTGGAGAAGGAACTGGCAACCCACTCCAGTATTCTTGCCTGGAGAATCCCAGGGACAGAGGAGCCTGGTGGGCTGCCGTCTATGGGGTCATACAGAGTTGGACACGACTGAAGTGATTTAGTAGCAGCAGCAACAGCTGTGTGATGAACCTTTGAAACTAACAACTCATTATTAAATTAGAGGAAGCGGAGGAAGATGACTCCGTTTCAGGCAGAAAACCAATATGAGCTTGTTTTCTTTGCTTCCAAAGGTTGTTTTGGTCAGTAAGGATCCCTGGAAAGAGAATCTTCCTGCAAAGCTACTTGTCTGGACATCTGCTGTCTCCATGGCTTGGGGGCAGCCGGAAAGAGGCCTTGGTCGTGGGTTCAGTCCCCATGTGGACCCTTAACATTGCTCCTAACACAGTTATTAATACTAACTGTACTTTGATTTCAGTCCTCTTAAAAATGCACATCACTGACTCTGAATGGGTCTGGGTGAGATGGCGTGGGTACACCCGTCAGAACGATTGGGAAACCAATTTAAAAGAACATGTTTTAATAATCTTGGGTTTTCTATGCTTTCTTTGCAGGTGGAGGACAGAATTAGAGGACTTTTGAGGAACCAAGGTGGGAGAATTAAATAAGGACACGTAGTGCGTATTGTAGTTTAAATGGGAGTCTTTCTGTTTTTGTTTGTCCTTTCAGGATGACAGTTAAGTAGTCATGTAAAAAAAAAATGTTAAAAGTATACCTACTAGTAGTAGGGGCTTCCCTGGGAGCTTAGCTGGTAAAGAATCTGCCTGCAATGTGGGAGACCTAGGTTTGATCCCTGGTTTGGGACAATCTCCTGAAGTTGAGCATGGCAACCCACTCCAGTATTCTTGCCTGGAGAATCTCCAAGGACACAGGAACCTGGTGAGCTATAGTCCATGGGGCTGGAAAGGGTCAGAACACAACTGAAGTAACTTAGCATGTATGCATGCATGCACGTGTTGAATCTGTTCATCAGTTTGGGGAAAAATGGACATCTGTACAATACTGAGTCTTCCAACCAAGAGTACAATATATCTCTACATTTATCCAGGTCTTCTTTGGATTATTTAATCAACATGTGATTTTGAGCATACAGATCCCCCCCTATTTTGTGTTGCAAAAGACTCTGAAAAGGTAAGCTACCAAATGGGAAAAAAAATTCAGCAAATTGCATATCTGACAAAGACCTAATATCTGTAATGTACAATGAATTCTCAGAACTTGACAGTAAAAAAACAAAAAAACACAGACTAGCAATCTAATTGTGAAATGGGCAAAAGATATGAATAAATATTTCATCAAATAGGAATTAGGGATGGCAACTAAGCCCATGGAAAGATGGTTACAATCATTAATCAAATCATATTTTAATATTCACAAACTTGATTATACACAAAAATTAATATACTGAGTGTTCATGTTGCCTGTTAAGTGTGGGAGAATTAAATGTATTCATATTATGACCACTAACAATAAAAGATATATTTAAGAAATTTAGTTTTGTCAAAATTATGTTTTTATCATATACAAAGGCTATTGTTTTGTCCTAGGCATATGCCAAATGTATAACAATGTAAAAAGTATTCACCATATTGTGTACATATTCCTTTTCAGAAATGTGTTAAGAACTAGCTAGCTTCATCTGTATTTTAGGGTGATAGATTTTATTTTTCACATTTAAAAATATTTATCTTCAATGAGTCCCTTAATTCTGTTGTTATTCATTTGATCATAAAACGCTTGTGGTTTCTTCAAATTCTTCTGGCTCGTTTGCTTCAATGTATTGTATGTACTAGGCTCTAATTCTGAAGGGAATGCCTAGAAGCTGGGTTCTAAATATTGCTGTAAAAAACAGTCCTAGATATCACATAGCAATTAATTCTCCACCATATATTTATTGAAGATCAAATAACTGGTTGGCATTTATCAGGCACTGAAGGTACAGAAAGTTTTAAGTCCTCCACCATGGAAAATTTTCAAAATAATAGCTCAAGACTTAAGCCTTACCAAGTTTATGTTGTTAATTGAATTATTTGTCTCAACAATGAAGCAAGCTCAGAAATGATAGTAGAAACACACTAGTAATTAAGCCAGGAGAGAATCTTCCCACTTGAGGATCATTTGCTATCTTTTCTGCTCCAAGGGCTCTAATTCACGATAATCTGCATGTCTTGCCCATTTATGCTTTGAAAACTGACCACAGAAGGATAAAAATGTCACCCTGGCCTGTGACAGGAGATGGCAGCCACATGATCCACCTGACCGAAGAGAAGGCCTCCGTGTTGCGGCATCTCTAATATAATCGGCATATTCCTCAGAATCAGCTTCCATGCAAGCCAGCATTTTTTTTCTCCAAAAGGATGAAACACAAAAAGTCATTGTTTGCTAACTCTTTAAAGCAGTGACGCTCCTCTGCTGCCCCCTCAAGGTTCTCACATTTTTTTCTCCAGGGAGACAAATCTTAAATAACCCCCAATCCTATCCCAAATAGAACATAAAAACCATACATACGTTGCTCACCGTGCAAACTATTGACAGCATCAGTTATTTTAAAACAGTCATTTTGGGGCTTCCCTGAAGGGCGAAGAGTCCGCCTGCCAGCACAGGGGACACGGGTTCGATCCCTGCTCCGGGAAAATCCCACACGCCTCAGAGCAGCTAAGCCAGTGCTCCACAACTACTGAATCTGAGCTCGAGAGCCCACGAGTCACAACTCCTGAAGCCCACACGCCTAGAGCACATGCTCCACGACGGGAGAAGCCCCCGAAACAAGAAGCCCGTACTACAAGGAAGACCCAGCACAGCTAACAGCAGACAAAAACAATCAAAACCCAGTAATCTTATCTTCCAGACATTCATTTCATGGGGTGACTGTTTACTTTCCATTGAGCAAAATTCAAGGACGATATATCTTTCAAATATATTTTGTGTACATTTTAAGGTAAAAGAGAATAAAACAAAGAACCCAAGGAGTTTCTTTTGGGGGGGGTCAAACCACGCAGCTTGCAACATCATAGTTCCCCAACCAGGGTCTGAATCTACACCCTCTGCAGTGAAAACACAGAGTCTTAACCACTGGACCACCAAGCAGTACCCAGCAAAACCTTTTTATCAAATGTTTTCAGACTCTAAGATATCCACAGGGACTTGGCTCAGTGGTAAAGAATCTGCCTGCCAGGGCAGTAGACACAGGCTCGATCCTAGTCCTGGAGGATCCCGCATGCCTTTAAGCCCATGTGCCCTGCTCGCTGAAACTAGAGAAAAGCTTGCCTCAGTAGTGAAGATCCAGCATACCCAAAATATAGATAAATAAACCAATAAATTTTAAAAGTACCCATAGTATTCATTTGTCAGAATAAATTCAATTTTGATTATTTATTGTCCATCATCAACCTATCAACTCAATTTTTGCTTGCCAATAAAACAATTTACTAGACAATTGTAAAAGGTCAAATTTCGAAAAGATGTTTTAAGTTATCTGTAATCTGCTGTGAACAGGTCCCCTTCAGGTTCCACAGGCATAATATGTCTGTGGGAGGGATTGGGGGGGGTCGCCCAACCTTCACCAGAACATCTGCACGCCTGACTTCACTGAGTTCCTAGAGGCCCAGCAGAGCAGGTATTTCCTTGTTTCACGATGAGCAAATTGAGGTAGAGAGGTTATGATGCCAAATGCATTTTCCAAACCACACAACTAATAAAGAGGATACCTGCAATTCAAATGGGGCTTCCCTGATAGCTCAGTTGGTAAAGAATCCACCTGCAATTCAGGAAACCCTGGTTCGATTCCTGGGTCGGGAAAATCTGCTGGAGAAGGGATAGGCTATCCACACTAGTATTCTTGGGCTTCCCTTGTGGCTCAGCTGGTAAAGAATCTGCCTGCCATGAGGGAGAACTGGGTTTGATCCCTGGGTTGGGAAGATCCCCTGGAGAAGGGAAAGGCTACCCACTCCAGCATTCTGGCCTGGAAAACTCCATGAACTGTATAGTCCATGGTGTCTCAAAGAGTCGACATGACTAAGCACCTTTCAAATCCAGCCTGGTCTGACTGGGAAGTCCATGCTTAAATGCTGGAAAAAGGAAACCCTCGCACAGTGTTGGTGGGGATGTCAATCAGTGCAGCCACTGGGCAGAACAGCATGTGTCTTCAACACATTAACAACAGAATTACCACATGACCCAGCAATCCCTCTCCTGGATTTACATCCAACGAACATGAAACCACTAATTGGAAAAGATAGGTGTACTCATTGTTCATTATTTACAATAGACAAGATATGGAAGCAACCCAAGTGTACATCAACAGATGAATGGATAAAGATGTGGCACACATAGAAATGGAAATATTGCACAGCCGTAAAAAAAAGAGAATGGAATTCTGCCATTTGCAGCAATGTGGATGGAACTAGAGAGTATTATGCTTAGTGAACTAAGTCAGACAGAGAAAGGCAAACACTGTATGTGGCTGTTTAGAGGGTGGCTAAACAGATTTGGCAGGATTCTTGCTAAAATTGGATAATGCAGAGACAAACACGGCAGTCTGAAAAGTCAAGCCCTAGGTGAAGGAACCACCTGACCTGCTTCCTGAGAAACCTGTGTGCAGGTCAAGAAGCAACAGTTAGAACTGGACATGAAACAATAGGCTGGTTCCAATTTGGGAAAGGAGTATGTCAAGGCTGTATATTGTCACCCTGCTTATTTAACTTCTATGCAGAGTACATCATGTGAAATGCTGGGCTGGATGAAGCACAAGCTGGAAATCAAGACTGTTGGGAGAAATATCAATAACCTCAGATATGCAGATGACACCACCCTTATGGCAGAAAGTGAAGAGGAACTAAGTCTCTTGAAGAAAGTGAAAGAGGAGAGTGAAAAAGTTAGCTTAAAACTCAACAGTCAAAAAACTAAGATCACGGCATCTAGTACCATCACTTCATGGCAAATAAATAGGAAAACAATGGAAAAAGTGAGAAACTTTATTTTCTTGGGCTCCAAAATCACTGCAGATGGTGACTGCAGCCATGAAGTTAGATGCTTGCTCCTTGGAAGAAAAGCTATGACCAACCTAGACAGCATATTAAAAAAGCAGAGACAGTACTTTGCCAACAAAGGTCTTTATAGTCAAACTATGGTTTCTCCAGTAGTCATGCATGGATGGGAGAGTTGGACCATAAAGAAAGCTGAGCATCAAAGAATTGATGCTTTTGAACTGTGGTGTTGGAAAAGACTCTTCAGAGTCCCTTAGACTGCAAGGAGATCCAACCAGTCCATCCTAAAGGAAATCAGTCCTGAATATTCATTGGAAGGATTGATGCTGAAGCTGAAGCTCGAATACTTTGGCCACCTAATTTGAAGGACTGACTCATTAGAAAAGACCCTGATGCTGGGAAAGATTGAAGGTGGGAGGAGAAAGGGACAACAGAGGATGAGATGGTTGGATAGCATCACCGACTCAACAGACATGAGTTTGAGCAAGCTCCAGGAGATGGTGAAGGACAGGGAAGCCTGGTGTGCTGAGTCCATGGGGTCACAGAGAGGCAGACATGACTGAGCGACTGAGCAACAGCAAGGCGAGGGAAACAGCTGAGAGGAGTCTGATTAGAACTTGGGTTAAGGAGAGTCTTTGTCACTCTCAGGGGAGTCAGAGAGACAATGTCACAGTACTTTAAAATACGGATAAAAGATACCTGGGAGTTTTTGTCTTTGAAAATTATTTCAAAATGGAAAGTAACCTGCCCACCCCCAGCCCCAACAAACCTATGCAATACTCCCGTTTTCCTCTGATTCATACCTCCAAGTGTTTCACTGGCTGAGCCATATTCTTCTTGCTGACTTTTGTTCATCTAACGAGACAGAATAATCACCACACTGTATTTCTTCTAATCAAGTAGAACAAAGCTTCTTGGACCTATACAATTGTGTTGCAAACCTCATCCAAGAAAAAGTGTTTCCTGAACTTCACTCATGAATACTGTCCATGTACTTGCCATAACTCAAACAATTGTGCCTCTGTTTACATTATAACTTAAAAAGTCCACTCAGTGACTTTTTAAAGGAAAAATTTAAATTACTACTACTAATGAAACACAGATTGATATCATTTGCTATTAAAACAGCATGCAACCACAAAATACACACATTAAAAACAGAACAGTGTTATTAAATTTAAAAAAGATGAAATGAAATAAATGATGAGACAATTAATTTAGGAAAATGCATTCTTGAAAATATGCTCCCTAAAGAGAGTGGAACTTTTTATGCTGATTTAGTATAAAAGGATTTTGGCCAGATGTCACTTAAAGATGAAATGAGGTTCTGAATCAATATAATGAGCTAGTTTTTAAATTTTGATGGTAACCAGCACTGCACATACTATTTTATATATCCTCACTTATTGGAAAGGACAAGAGACATTTAACCTCCATCTTTAACAAAGTTCAATATTGAGAATTAATTCCTAACCAAAATGACGGTGCTTTTTTCCAAAAACGTATTTGAATGTTTATCACCCTGGAAGAATACATTAAAATAGACAATCTTTCCTTCTGTGAATGTTTTAAAAAATAATTTTCAGATAATTTAGTTATGTGGGAACTTTATTATACACTTATTGCAAGGGCACAGACCTTGAGTTGGCCAATTTAAAAAATTTCTTTCATAGCAGAGGTATTTAGAGGCAAAAAAAAAAAGAGAAAAAAAATAGGGTAGATAATCACTGTTGACTTGATGGTTGGGGGGCGAGGAAAGAGGATAACCAATTGTTTTAAAGAACTCAGGCTAGGTTACCGAGGAGGGTGGGCAGTTTCTCAGAGTAGTTCTTAACGTGAGATTCATATCCACAGAAAGACACGTCTGCATTTTCATCAGGGATGCTAATTTCCTTCCAGAAGGTGGTTATGAATTGCATCAAGCAAAAATGTTCTGGAGGGACCAAGTGTCTCCTTGTGAGTAGAGCTAGGTGGAGGTGGCTGAGGAGAAAGTGTGGGAAGAGACTTTTCACTGAAGAATGTTTTATAAACCTTAAATTTTGAACCAGGTGAAGGTGGCCCTTTTTGTAAAATTTAAGTAATTAAAAAAGGAAATTAAGACCCTCGAGAATTTGGGCCCCTTTCTCAAAATACCCACGTATCTTTGTAACGTATGAGAACTAAAGGCAGAGAGCATCCCTTATTCACTTGCTCCTACCACCTGAATTGAGAAAATATGTCAGTGCTTTTTTCCATAATATTTCCAGAAAAGTGTTCAGAAGCAGGAAGCTCAGATTGCTAATAGACTCTCAACTTCTGTTGGTATCTGGAATGTTTGCGTGACTGGGGACTGGCCCCCAGGCCTGGATGCAGCTGGCAAGTAACAGCCACTACTGGAGTTCCCCAGGCATGCTACACTGTGGTTACAGGATTCCGTCAAATCCTCACCACCACCTTCCACCACACACCAATCAGAGGAAGCCTTTGGAGCACCCAGAAGAAACTGTTTGGAAATAATTGTTCAGAAGCAGGAAGCTCAGATTGCTAATAGACTCTCAACTTCTGTTGGTATCTGGAATGTTTGCGTGACTGGGGACTGGCCCCCAGGCCTGGATGCAGCTGGCAAGTAACAGCCACTACTGGAGTTCCCCAGGCATGCTACACTGTGGTTACAGGATTCCATCGAATCCTCACCACCACCTTCCACCACACACCAATCAGAGGAAGCCTTTGGAGCACCCAGAAGAAACTGTTTGGAAATAATGTAATCTATGGGCTTCCCTGGTGGTTCAGAGGTAAAGAATATGCCTGCCAAGCAGCAGACGCAGGTCTGATCCCTGGGTCGGGAAGATCCTCTGGAGGAGGGCATGGCCACCCACTCCAGTATTCTTGCCTGGGAAATCTCATGGATAGAGGAGCCTGGTGGGCTACAGTCCATGGAGTTGCCAGAGGTGGACAAGACTTTGCGACTAAACAACATCCTGATAGCTCAAAGGTCAAGATGGGATGTTTGCAATGAACCATCCAGGTAAGAAGCAAATGCTTTCCCTATGAAAGTGTTACTGAGCGCTTTCACTTTCATGGGGAGAGCATTTGCTTCTTACCTCGACCTGGATGCAAATGCTCTCTGTATACTGTGTAATAAAGCAGGAGCGGGCAAAGGAAAAGAACTTACCTTCAGGTGGAAACTGGTTTTCAGGCAGGAAGCCTGTGGGTCTAGGGCTCCCTAATCAGGTGGGAAGAGTTGGGACTGAAAGGGATGGTGACCAGTCAGATGTGGGGATGGGCTCGGGCCTGGCTGGCAGAGCCGTTTTGCAGGCCTTTGGGAGTGACTTCCAGGACCTGGCTGCCGTGTTGGAGGTGGGCAGGCCGTGTGGATAAAGCAAGTTGCCAGAGAGTGAATGGCAGGTCTGAGGGCCAGGGAGGTGGCCCTCACTTTGCTTCTGCCGACCAGGCTTGAGGTTTCTAACTTTGGGAGGAGCAATCCCTTTTGTGACACTAAAAAGTGAGTTGTAGTCCTCAAGCGCAACCTCCATTCTGCTTATGCGCCTTCACTAACTGCTCAGATGCGGTTATTTCAATGCATTAGAATGTCTCCAAATCGGTGATGCTATTCCTATCTTTACTTTTGTCTTGAGCCATAGAGCTTATCTGCCTTACAGCCTATTGATCATTCATAGTAGCGGTAACCATTCCCCATGAGACCCAGTTCACAAACACATTGATGGGCTGTATTTTTCTCAAAGTAGAACTATCTTTTCTGGCCTTTTAATAATGAACTTTCAATGTGTGTTTTTTAGTAAGAAGATGCAATAGGGTCGTACCCTATAAACATTCTTTCACTATTTCCTGATCAAAGGGGAATCTACTTCAATGGCTGTTTATAATTTTCCTCCAAGGGGAGAGCAGAGTGAAAGTAGTCCGAGTGTTAGCTGCTAGTTCTGTCCGACTGTCTGCCAGCCCATGCACTCTAGCCCGCCAGGCTCCTCCATCCATGGAATCCTCCAGGCAAGAATCCTGGAATGGGTTTGCCATTTCCTTCTCCAGGGGATCTTCCCAAACCAGGGATCGAACCCAGGCCTCCCACACTGCGGGCAGATTCCTCACCGTCCGAGCCACCGGGGAAGCCCCCAAGGGGAGAGGGGTTAGAGGAAATCCAGGAGTGTGTAGAGTGGAAAGCAGCAGCCACTGACAGCTCGGCCGGAAGCAAAGACTGGTTGCCCCACTAAGAGGTAAAGTAAGCGGGTAAATGCAGCTGACTCATTGGAAAAGATCCAGATGGTGGAAAAGATTGCAGGCGGGAGAAGGGGACATGAGGACGAGATGGTTGGATGGCACCACCAACTTGATGGACATGAGTCTGCATAAACTCCGGGAGTTGGTGATAGACAGGGAGACCTGGCGTGGACACAACTGAACTGAACTTCACCGTCAACAATGACTTAGCAGCAATACAGTCCCTAGCAGGAACCAGAGGTGGATGTGACGAGGGGGCTTGGAGAGAACCAGCCTTTTTTGCTGCTGGTTCCTTCACTCTCCAAGACAGCACACGCGACATGCTGGTTGCAAATGCTCCCATGTGGGCCATCTGCGACACAGCCTGTGGCAGTAGCAGGCCTGGAGGGACCGCATCCGCTCAGGGAAGGCTTTCAGTGACCAGCAGAGGCCAGACTTCAGTGTCTGGTGCAGTTTGCTGGAATGCCCAGATGGACAGCTTCCAAGTGAGCGCTGAGGCACAGAAAGACTGAAGAGCTTCCCGAGGGTCCAGACTGGTGAGTGGGGTCAGGCTGCCCACCTCTGGATGGCCACCATGGAGACCTCCTCCTGCAGGGGCGGCAGTCACCGTAAAGGCAAGAGTCCCTGGTCTGGTGGACAGAACCACCCAAGGCTTGAAGTGTGTTCCCTAATCAAGGATAAGCTCTTCGTTTTGAAGTCGCAGTGCAGACGAGGTAATGGGTGGCTTTAGGGGCTGTGCCACATGCACACATCTCCAAACACCAGCCATTTGGTGCTGAGCAAGTAAAATCCCATCTCCATCGGCCAGACACAGTCCTGGTACCACTCTGCTGACTGCAAAGATGTTGATCCTTTTCACAACTGCCTCTCAATGCTGAGGCTCTTCAAGGAATTTGCAAAAAAAAACACTTGATTTTGAAAAAATGAAAACGTAAATAATGATAGCTAATACCAAGCCTGACTTCTAAACTCAATTCAATCCTCTATAAGGTGGGTACTATTTTATTCCCATTTTAAAGAGAAGGCAACTAAATACTTAAGTTATTAGCCTGTCTGGAGTCTCAGCACATGTACCGTGTACCCTGATATTCTGGAATCCAAACAAAGGTTAAGCTGTCAGACACGATGGCCCATCTTGTTTCTGTAGTCTACTGGCACACCTGTTAAGTATTGTCTAAACATTTCAAAACAATATTCTGCTACTCTAACTGGAATTTTAAAAATAATTTTTGTGGGGTTTTACACAAATACTAAGATCAGACTGCTTTGGGATTTCTTAGAAATGAGTAACTGAGCTACAGTTTATCTTCAAAGAGTTTGTATTCATCCACTCAAACATACAACATACACAGAAAAACATGACCAAATATCCAGCAACCGACAGTCAGGATTACAGATTGTGTGAGGGAAAGACAGGGTGGGGAGGGTGGAGTCAGTCAGTCCAGGATGGTTCTAACACCCTACCTGGTCAGAAGTTCAAGTGTTGGAAGTAAAAATCCAACCCCACTCCTTGCAGGTAATTCCACTTCCTTCTAAAGCTTCATACGGTCAGGGCTGAGGAAATGAAAGATTTTGGCTATGACTCCTTTGAGGAAGGGGGTTAGGAGAAACAAAGTGATTTCCACGGAACAAGCAGAGAGCCAGATGGTTTGATGCAATACTTGTAGGCAGAATAAAGCTTCACTAATTACTAAGCGCACCGTTTAGCTTAGCTCTTTAGCCCTCCAGAAAGACCGTCATTCAACATGAGATCACGCGGATGCAATGCTGAAGGCACTGAAGTGTGCACTGCCTGCCCCTTATCAGGAGGCCAGGTGCGGCACGGATGTTTATTTGCTTATGTATTTACTGATGGTCTTGTTAGTCAAATGACAACTACAGTTATGATAGACAACTACAGTTATGATAAAGTTGACTCTCATTATGGAGACATCATATGAGCTTTAAGACAATTTTGTTTTTCTTCAGATTTACAGCATTAAGAAAATATTCCAAATAAGTTATGCTAAAAATTTGACACTTATGCACATAGCTTAACCCTCTGTGTTACAAAAGACCCAGAAAATGTAAGGGCCACACACATTTTTTTCCTCTAGAGATAGCTTAGATTCGTAAATATATCATTATTGGCTGTCATGCAAGGCCACTAAACTTGGTACAAAAAGAAAAACATGAATTTTCACCTTGTAGCGACAAAATCTTGTACAGGTGTTAAAAAGGTTTCCCCAGATAATTTCAAAGAATTGTGTGTCACAATTAGTTACAAGCCCTGGATTTCAGGATCATGTCACACTGTCTTTAAAACCTAACTTCTCTAATTAATTTGGTTCAACTCCAATTATTTATTCTATTTCTATGCAGAAGGATGCAGTCAACCTGCAATTGATCAATCTGTACCCAACTACTTCTTTCAGGGACCTTAGACCCCTGTGATGGGTATGTCTTCTGACTTTTGCCAAAAATGTTTAAGTAAGTGCTCAGTACAGCCCTCCACAAACACTAGACTCTCCAAAAAAAATGTAGCCTCTTCCGACCATATTCCATCTCAACTTAGGTGAGCACACACATTTTTAACATGTTTTACGTATAGTAATAAGTAAAAAAAAAAAAAAAAAAGCAAATCTAAATTGCTCCAGTTGATTGCTATCACTACACGAATTAGCTTTCCAAACAGCATTCTGTTTAAGAAAGGACTGAGGGGTTGTCTTACCACATTTTACTCCAACAGGGAGATAGGCTATTAGGCAGCTTCAAATATCCCCTCCCACCATATTAAAAGAGTCAAACAGGTGCCACTGATCTTCTTGAGAAGTCATTCAACGTGGTGTTTGTCCTGCCTGATACCAAAGCTTCTGGGCTGGAAACAAAATACACGTGAAGGGTATTTGCTCCCAACCAATCCATCTTTATATAATTTATTCTATTTTCTACTTCATTTCAGATTTACTTTTAATAAAGTAATGCAAATCATTTAAAGAAAAAAAAACCTTTAATTTTAAATTCTGATCTAGGCATAAAATTCATTTTTGTATCACGGTTAAATTCAGTACAAACTATAAAATTGTTAACACTTGAGTTTCAACAGAAATCTAGTAAGACCTCTTAGAAAAATTCCTTAAAGAAACAACAGCAAGTCATTTACCGCTATGAGGTTAATACATAAAGAAAAAAACATTCACACATTTTACTGAATTTATCAGTAAATAATTTTAGCCATAATACTTATCATAAAATTAAAAGTTTAAAAGTTGTGTGTGGCTCCATAGCAATTAAAATTTGGAATAAAAATACTAAGCCAAAGTCTTTTTTCTAACAAGAACAATGCTAGCTTTAAACAACTGAAGTTTGCACATCAATTGTGAATGGCGTAGGTGTATCATAACTTAGCTTAAATTAAAGTGGAAGATGGTAAAAACTAAATGCTTCTAACTTTGAATTGCACGAGGAAAATATCAGAGGGAAACAAAATTCAGAGCCACTGTTAGCAGTTTAAAAAATATTACTCTTATATTAAAAACATTAAATGAATCAAAGCCAGACAATACTGAATTTTTACACAAACTCCTTTCGTATTTCAACGCTGTTTATTGAGGAGCGAATGAGACCACTGCCAGACATGCCAACGATACTTCACATTCGAGGGCTGGAAGCCGAAAAGCTCTCCAAACTGAGTCACCGCACAAGCCTTTCAGGGAAAAGGACCGGGAAGTGACGTAGAGTAACATTTTCATGCTTGTTGTTTTTGTCTTCAGCTTTTCTTCAATGTTTGGATCTATGAGCTTGCTGGGTAGAAGGCTTCTTTCTACCCCACAAAAAGACTCACACTCCAATTAACAGAATGAACACTAGGTGTATAGCAACTTGTTTTAACACACATCTATGCTGAGGAATGGATCGTAATTAAAGCTGTTTTGTCTTAAGTTTCCTTACATCTAGTGAGGAAAATTAATTTTATTTCCCTCTCACCTTCACATGGGTGGGTTACACCAATAGAAAAATACTCTTCAGTGTTACTGCAGGGCTCACGAGACTTCCTCAGTAGTCAGGTGGGGGGACATCCACTTACAACCATCCTGAAACCCAGGGCTTCTTGTTCTGCTGCTGTGGCTTTGCAGAAGAATGGCCTACACACAACTCTACCGTTCTCTTTTGCTCAAAAACAAAACAAAGAAACCTAAACAAAAGGGTAAACGTTTATTTGGAGTTAGTTTTCTGGTGGTGGTAGTAAGGCCCTTCAGGCAGAGTTCAGGAGCTCCTGTATGGCTGCCTGCTGCTCGGGACTGAGCTGCGCTATGCACTCAGTCCACAGTCCTCCAGAAGTCTAGGAAAGAACAAGGTTACATATTTAGACTTGGCAAAACGATCACTGGGCAGTACTCTCATAACCATCATTAGGCAGACTGTGATGCCAAAATACTTTCTTTCCAATAGATTAGCTTGATGAACATCACTGTAGAAGCAAGACATCCTTTCATTTCTATGAAGTTTGTTTCACTCACAATAAGCTTTCTCATTTTTACATGGATAAAGCTACACTTTTAATGCCCTGTTCAAGTTATCTATACGCATCCACTTAGGGAAGAAAATGATTATAAAACGTTGGTAGCTGACAGTTACTACAGTTAACATCTCACCTTTCTGTTTTCACATATATATATAAAACTAAATAATGAGTATGTGCTAATCTCAGATTTAAGACAAAGGTTTCAGTTTTAATAGATAATGGGAATATATGAGTAGATTATATTAAGTATAATCTATTTGAGGCTTGATGACAAGATAATATAAAAGTGAAATTTCCTTAGCTTGTTGAATTTCTATTCTCTTCCTCTAATAGAAAAAATACAGAAAAACAAAACTAAACAAAAAAACCCCAAAACCATTTTAGTTCTTCTTTCCCAGTTTAACTCAACCAGCTTACCTGTACTTGGCGAACTACATTGGCCAGACGTTTGGCACAAGGATCGTCATGTTTAATTGCCTCATGCATTTCTCCTTCTGCGATTATACTGAATATTTTGGGCAGATTGGTATTGTTTGGGCCGAGAACAATTGGGTGATTACTGAAATAAGAGAAGAAAACAATTATAAATGAAAATTATAATAGAAAATCACTCAAGCACTCATATACTATCCCATACCTTCCCCCAATACCAAATTCTATTAGGTCCTTCCTTATACAATGATTATGCACTAAAATCAACTGCCTTTTAAATCCAGTAGGAGGAAACCTAATTAGCTTTGCAGTTTCTTCCCATGTAAACTATACATATAAGAACAGTTCCTTAACATAAATTTTATTTAAATACTACAGAATGGTTTCTAAAATAAATTTGAAGTTCAAAAAGACGTACAGGCATTTCTAAAGTAAACTGGGAAATAAGTTCCAGTTGAGTTTAATGGAAAGAAACCTAACAGTGAATCTGACTAGTTTTATCTTTTTCATCAGGAAAATTCCACAGCAGCCATTTCCAAGGGAGATTAAGTAGCATGATGGAGAATGGGTCACTTCAGAGGCAAGAGCAGGTTAACGCGTCTCCACGATGGCTCTGAAGCATTCCTTAATGATGGCCTCAGTAAAAGACTTCCAGTGTTTGTATGACCAATGAGAACTCAGGCATGAAGGAATACGCCCATTGGCTCATTTCTACAAACTCCATGAGACAACTGGTTGTAGCCCCTGGATTTTTTATGAACTAAAAGCAGTAGTTAATAGCGACAGAGCCCAGACTACCAATGGACACAACTTTGATGTGATAGCTTTAGTAACCTCCTGGTTGTTCTAATTCTTAGCAATACTCATAGACACAAAATAATACTAACGCCAGAGGTCAAGTGCCAGACCCTGAGTGCCCATCTGGTATATTTCCCTTAGACCACTGGTTTTTTAATTCAAAGAAAAACACAAGTATTTCAGAGGGTCAAATAACAGAACTAACCCATGTTCTTTTGTCTCATTTCTATTAATAAATGATATGCCAATGATGCCTCAGTAAAGCTAATTAACTGAATGGATAAATGAATGAATGAATGGGGTGGAATACAGAACAGAATCTTCTTTGAACACCTTATTCTATAATGCCTCATCTGTTGAACTGAATCCCACAAATAACTCAAAATCAGATGTGATTATAAGGCACTCCTCACTGTGATAAGGCTTCTTAACCTGATTTATAAACACAGCATTATTAGGACCTAAACGCCTGAAAGGCATGCACAGGAAGCACCATGTTGCGTGAAGGGGAAGGAAATAAGGTTGCCCTGTCCCGCTGCCAACCTCTCAATCAGGTCGCAAAGATAATTGAAAGTCTGAACAGCTTCTTCTTTATCCTCATGCAGTGGAAGCCAAGAGAGCCAATGCGGGAGGACTTCCTCAACGTTCACACAGTC
This sequence comes from Madoqua kirkii, assembly GCA_006408675.1. Lineage (NCBI taxonomy): Eukaryota > Metazoa > Chordata > Mammalia > Artiodactyla > Bovidae > Madoqua > Madoqua kirkii. The sequence goes on from SJYC01076920.1 coordinate 48,755, forward strand.
AGGCTTGAACTTCATCATTTTCCCCACCGCTGAGATGCAATTCTCAGTAGCATTGATGTTTTCTTTGGTCTTAGCATCAGCAGACTGAATAACTCTTACCAGCAGTGGAAGTGCTTCTAAAACAAGCATTTGGAAAGAAGTCAGTTCAAGGCTCATTTTCATGCAAATGATCAAAAATGTGTCTTATTTTTGGTCCAGCTACAAATCACAGCGAGAAAATGTTTAAGTGTAAGGAGCACTTTGTTTTCATGACTTCAGAACCATGACGGGGGAGAGGGAGTTTGCCCAGCGTGCTCAGGACCAGCCGCACTACATTAATTATAGGCCTTAAGAGGTCAGCAGCCTCCAGACCTGCACTCCTGATCACCTCAGCCTACTACAGCTTTTAAAAGCCTCCAAGCTCTACTCCTATGTCGAATTCACAGAGACCCAGACATGTCTTAAAAGCACGCCCTCCAAACCCCAGATGAACTGCACCCTGGAACCAGGGCAAGGAGGCACTGGTCCCACTCAGACTTCATTCTCATCTCTGTAAGAATGAGGATGGTAAATGTCTAAGTGCTATAATAAGGTGTTTGCAAAAGGAAATGAGAAGGAAGCAGTGTATACTGTTTTCAGGGTCGGGGCAGAGAGCAAGGTAGAGCTAACAGGGTGAAATGTGTGTAACCAGATAAACAGAAGTACCTGTGCAGAAAGGACGGTAGTTATCGCCACCATACTGGGCCATGACTCCGAGGCCATATGCAGCTGCCTGCCTGACTTCCGGGCTGCTGTCACACACATACTGCAGCATTGGCCTTAAGAAATACTCTGCATATTTAAATGAGGCTGGACTACAGTGTTCTATGATGTCATCAAAGATGCACAGTCCCCACTGTCTGTCTGGCCACGGTCTATGTGGACACTACAAAAGAGACATTCTTTTAAGCTTTCGATACTGCAGTGAAGACTGTAAAGAAACAAACATTTACTATTGGCTGTCATCTCACAGAGATATTCCTGATACAGGTAATGAAAAATAAACATTGCAACAATCAGTTCTTGTGAATAACAACCCTCAAACTCCTCTCTAGACTGTCCACCACCTGAAACTACCAAGTGTGAGGAAGAATGACAGCAGCATCTACGCACAAACATTTACTTGACAAAAAAGACAACGGCAATGCTATATGTACAAGGCACAGCAACAGCAAAAGCTGCAAACTTCATAGTTCTGATTCAACAGGATGTCACGGGCATAAATCATTTTCAAAAACATACTGTACTAAGTATCACAAAACCCAAAATTAAAACTCAAAAAGGGATAAATATCCAATGACTGCCTTTAATTTATAATATATTACAAAAAATTGAATATGTAATGCTATCATAATGACAGCAGCATCTATGCACAAACATTTACTTGACAAAAAAGACAACGGCAATGCTATATGTACAAGGCACAGCAACAGCAAAAGCTGCAAACTTCATAGTTCTGATTCAACAGGATGTCACGGGCATAAATCATTTTCAAAAACATACTGTACTAAGTATCACAAAACCCAAAATTAAAACTCAAAAAGGGATAAATATCCAATGACTGCCTTTAATTTATAATATATTAACAAAAAATTGAATATGTAATGCTATCATCCAAAACCTATGATTGCTGGTGGTACATAATAAAGATCAAAACTGAATTTTCTAGGGTCTACTTTAAAATAAAAACCTGTAACTATTTTGTTTCCATTTATTAATTTAGCAGAGTATAGATAATCTGAAATAATAAAAAGTCAGCTGTATATTTTTAGACTGCATTATAAATTAACTGGACTACAGAAAACCTAATTAGTAAACTTCCAAGCATACGCTGAGAAAATATCCAAGGCAATGCAAAAAACTCAGTAAATTAAAGAGGTATGGTGAAAACTATGATTTCTAGGATCCATTTTAACCTGAAAGTGTTAAAATTTTCAAATGCTGTAATAGATTTTCAGGTCAACTATCTAAAATAATTGCCAAAAAGAGGTAATACTCACAATTAGGTTGACAATTAACGGAAGCAGCTGTTCAAACCATGGTAATACTTTCTCCTTGTAGCTACTGAATATTGAGTGTAAAATGTCTGACACTTTGGTCAAAATATAAACATCATTATCATCCTAAAAAAAACCAAGTGGGCATACTATGTGTTAAAAAAAAGTACGTATGAATTTAAGAAGGGTCCTCATTGTTCTTAACATTTACTATAAAAAAATCTAAGCAACACAGAAAATTAAATTTGTCATTTTCTTAAGAGCATAGCAAGAGTCCAGAGACTGAGGTTACTCCAGTGATGTCTTGTCTGGCAATAGAAAGACAGAAGGAGTACTCAAGTACTGCACTTACTGCAAACACTTTCCTTGGAATATATTTAAAATAGATGGTTGAAAGACTATCCCAAATTTCAAGGTTCTGAAATGAGTGATTTTACTGTTTTGTTTGTTTTCTAGGACATCTCTAGTTTTGGAGCGGGATGGTGGCGAGGTGTGGGGTCAGTTACTTACAACTCCTCATCCCTGGGAACCATTTACGTGTCAGGGTGAGCACCTGCCGAGGACAAGGATGCGTCCCACGAGCCAGCACAGGTCCATCAGATAGATGGCCACATGCCACACACGGCAGACCCTACATACAGAGCTGACATATGTTGATGGCATCAAGTGGTCTGATGGTAGGAGTTCTGAGTAACAACGTGAAGAATTATGTCAACCACACGCCTATTGTTTATAGAGAAATTTGCACAGTTCTGTGGTCCAGGGGAAAGAGAGCTGGTGTTACAGAAAGACCTGGCCTTAAGCACGAGAGTCAACAGTGTGGCTCTAGGCAATCACCTAACATCTCAGTTGAGTTCACTCATCTTCAGGATGGGGAAAGCACCAGCAGACACAGATGAGTGTTGTGAGAGGGTGGAGAAGAAGATCCGAGGGGACTCCAAAGGGCTTTTGTATGTAAGGTCACTGCAAAGAAGTGCACACCCAGCACCCAAAACACAAACCAGCCAACGTCAATCCACTTAATCTCTAAACTAATAAACGACACACACATCAGATTCTTCTGCTGAAGATAACTAAGAAGTACCTTTTAGGAGAAGTCAGAGGAATCAGAAAATTAAGCTTTAATGCAAATGGTCACATTAGTTAAGTTTTAAACGGAGTGACTGACCTCATCTTGTAGTGATTCTTCCACCTGCTCATCATAGTCTTCATCTTGTCTTTTAACTAAAACACACCCAGATAAACATCTTTTTAAATGGTCGCCAAAAATGGTCAAGAATTACATCCAGAAATAAAAGCGTGGAAAACTTACCTTGCCGCAATTCTTGGTTTTTAAAATGTTCTTCAAGTTTAGCTTTCAGTATACCACCCAACTCTTCAAAGTGTTCATTATTAAGGCATCCATCTCCCATGACTTCAATGCACTAAAAGTGAGTTTGAGGAAAGAAACCGACTCATAAGATTTAAGTGTTTTTGGAGTCAAAAGTTAAACTCCATTAAGAATCAGATGGAGGCATTGAGAAAAATGAACATAACTCCTACCCTGAGATTAAACAGTAAATACACTTGGATTATATTTGCTACCACATCAGTACTTTAAAGAAAATAATTTAAAAAATATTTTTCCTTTAAACATGTCCTGAGCATGTCTTAAGTGCCAGGAATTATGCTGGGTGTTGCAAATTCAAAGATGGAAAAGACCAACCAGCTCTTAAGAAGCTCAGTTATCACACGTATACTCTGTACAAAGATGGTGCTAGAGAAAGCTATGTCTGTGCACAAACAGAGGGAATGAGATGAGCAATGGCATGGAAGCATGCATTCTTCGGGAAAGTAACAGAAAATCTGAACTTGAATGCAAATGGGGACAAAGAATTTTTAAACCCAGTTGTGGAGCAAGCTATGGAGTTGTGAGCCTTGGAAAATGGGGAGTGACTCAAGAGCAAGTTAATGCTTGAGGAAAGGTGACTGAAGTGTGAGGGAAAGAAGGAATGGCTTCTGGAGCAGATTAAGTGAGGCTCAAGCAAAAAGAAGAAATACAGCAAAAAACAGAGAAATTTAGGGGAGAGAAAAGAGGACAGAGACTAGACTTGTCTTGGATGATACCCAAGTGTCACCTGGTGGTTGGATTACTAGGTATATGATGATGGAAACTAATCAAGACCAGAAAACAAGAGCAGCTACTCTTAAAAAGTAAGGGAAAAAGTGATAACACCAAAATACTAAGTATTTTTGTTTGCAAATTATGTTAGAGCATAAAAAAAATCCCCCCATTTATTAAGACAAATATATGAACACACAAACCATTTGCACTAATTTTGAAGAGAAAAATATTTACCTTTGCAAAAGAATGCATTATTTCTGAGAGGACATCTGAATCTGGTTCTGTGCCAATGGCCTTAATCAGCGCGTCACACATAAAATGCCACATCTGTGTGAGGTACTCAGGGCCACGAACTCTCGCGCACTCCAGGAGAAGAGGCATGGACTCTGCTGCTGCCACTCGGACGCGTCTCATTGTTAAGGAAAATGTACTCAAAACGAGCCTTAGGCAGCGTTTAGTTCGGTTACTATCCTCAAGATTGTTCTATCGTTTTGCTCACCTACATGCTGAAGTGCTCAGTTAGTCATTAACAGGAGTGCTAGGCAACTTCTGTTTATCTAAGAGTGTTCTCCAAAAGCTTGCGTTCAATATAACCTGTGTATAAAAACACAAGTCACCCCACCTCAAGACTTACTTCCTGTCTTTCCAATCACGTAGAACATAACAGGAATAAACGTTCAAATATAACCCCTCAACACAAAAATAACTGAGGAAAGAGCCAGGACTCTCACAGCGTCTCAGGATATTCCTATCCCCAAACTTCAGGTAGTACATTTCTTACAAAGGCAACTGAAGTAATGACCTTACTAAGAAAACTGCCAGGGATCTCTTCCTCAATCAGTCTCTGCAGAGTTGCCTCCCCCATCTAATATGTCTTGAGAATTCCTCTTAGAAATGATTCTGCCCTGTCCTCAGGCATCATGGGACATCTGCTGGGGAAAAGCCACCTTCTGTGAAGGGTGCCACTGCAGGGTGCTGCGGGAGGAACCACAACCGAGGGGCTCCGGGGCCGCAGATCTGTCTGTGGCTCTCATTCCACTGCACTGTCGTTAGCCCATCTTACAGTGTGCGTGTGCGCCAAAAGGTGTAAAAATGTACCTATACTTACTACAACTAGCATTGTACCGAAGAGGACAACCGTTACATGCAGATTTATTGACATATTTCTCCCCAGAGGTATTATCCACATTTGAAATAAGCTAGAAAGTTAAGCTGGTCTCTAATCTATTGAAAAGAATCTTACTTTCTTAACATCACTGAAAGATATTTGGGGAAAGTGGCAATATACCATTACAGGTATTTGCTAATAAAATCCCAGTCCTTAAAACTCTTCAGTGCTTCACAGAGAACTGTCAAACTAGGATAGCTGACATTTTCCTTTATAGGTTTTTGGCACAAGTGAAACAAAGGCACAAGCTAAGAATCTGAAACCACCGTCAGTGCAAACAGAATACTGGTGATGTCTACTTACTTCAGCTAGCACAAAGTCTAATACTTCTACAACTGAAGTATAATTAGAAATCTTTTCTGTTCAAAAATTACAGGATATCATCATGGAAATAAAATTTCAGAAGAGGTACCATGAGTTTGACAACCTGTTCAGTATACTCCACAAAGCCTTCTTTTAACTCCTTAGCATAACAAACCTGAAACAAAAGTATTGGAAGAGAAATCAAGATCCATATTATGCATGTTTTTTACTACAAACTGCAAAACTTAAGGACCACAGACTGCTCTACCCTAACTAGAGCTAACTACTTTTAAAGCTGTATGCAGGACATGGAAATTAGTCATCTAACTCATGGGAATTGTAAAATGGGAAAGAAAGGGCCATGAAACACTGTAAAATATACTGTCATTCAAAAGGTGGAATGCTTCATATTCTTATTTAGTGTGGGGAAGAATTTAGCAAAAGCTTCCGTACTCTGAAAATACTTCAAACGAAAGATACCACTTAATTAAGGCAATAAAAAAAGTTATTTTAAAAACCATGAAAATGTAATCACGGCATATCTCTTCTTTAAATCTGCAGCTATGAGTTTCTGTTTTGAATTAAAAAAAAAATCATTACAACAATCAAATGGAAAAAAAAAACCCATTCTAAGTAATTCTTTTCTCTTTTACCACATTAAAAGATTTCATAATTGTTTATGTAAAAATGTAAAAGATGTTACATTAATATTTTTTCTCAAGTTGAAAGATACTATAAAAATTTCAAAATATTTATAAATTATAAGCAAATATGATGGCTCAGTGCTAAACAACACGCCTACAATACAGGAGATACACAAGATGCAGTTCAATCTCCAGGTCAGGAAGGAGGAGCTAATGGCTACCCACTGCAGTATTCTTGCCTGGAGAATTCCCCAGAGAGAGGAGCCTGGTGAGCTACAGTCCATGTGGTCACAGAGTCTAACACAATAGAGTAAATAAGCACACCAGGCACTGATAAGAGAAAGTTCAAGAGATATGTTTAAATGAATTAGAAAACCATGCCTTGTTAATAGAAAAATGGAATCGAAGCCACTGGTTTTTATTTAGGCTTACTTAACTGCTGCTGCTAAGTCACTTCAGTCGTGTTTGACTCTGTGTGACCCCATAGACGGCAGCCCACCAGGCTCCCCCATCCCTGGGATTCTCCAGGCAAGAACACTGAAGTGGGTTGCCATTTCCCTCTCCAATGCATGGAAGTGAAAAGTAAAAGTGAAGTCGCTCAGTCGTGTCCTCAGCGACCCCATGGACTGCAGCCTTCCAGGTTCCTCCATCCATGGGATTTTACAAGCAAGAGTCCTGGAGTGGGGTGCCATTGCTTTCTCCATACTTAACTGCTAGATTTATAATATATCATAAAATGTTTTTTCCAGTGGTCATGTATGGATGTGAGAGTTGACTGTGCAAAGAAAGCTGAGCGCCAAAGAATTGATGCTTTTGAACTGTGGTGTTGGAGAAGACTCCTGAGAGTCCCTTGGACTGCAAGGAGATCCAACCAGTCCATTCTGAAGGAGATCAGCTCTGAATGTTCATTGGAAGGAATGATGCTAAAGCTGAAACTCCAGTACTTTGGCCACCTCATGTGAAGAGCTGACTCACTGGAAAAGACTGATGCTGGGAGGGATTGCGGGCAGGAGGAAAAGGGGACGACTGAGGTTGAGATGGCTGGATGGCATCACTGACTTGATGAACCTGAGTCTGAGTGAACTCCGGGAGTTGGTGATGGACAGGGAGGCTTGGTGTGCTGTGATTCACGGGGTCACAAAGAGTTGGACATGGAGGATCGACTGAACTGAATCTCTTAAAAATTTTTTTACTCAAGTTTAGTTGACTCACAAAGTTGTGTTACCATAACCTCTTAACCAGTTAAAAACAAAACAAAACTCACCCCTCCCTGTCTATAACACATGCTCATACAGGTTAAGATAATCACTGTAAATATCCTGATTCTCCTACCAGGTTTTTTTAATACAATGAAATCATACCAATTTTATTTTTAATACTATGAGCACATTTTTGTTCATTCAAAAACATTCCTTAGCCTCTGTCATACACTAAGCACAAAATGGGCAAAAATCCTTCCCTCAGTTAGCTTTGTAACAGTTTTGAATAGTCCAAGGCACAGTGCTTCCTGATCATCTTCTAACAACAGGTGTTTGGGCTATTTACTTTGTTCTTGTTATTAAAAACAGCGCTGGTAATGAAAGGTTTCATCCACATGATTTCTTTAGGATCAAAATCCGTAAGTGGAAATGTTGAGATTAAAGGTTTCTGTATCTTATTTCTTAAAGAATACATTCCTGGCTCTTCAAACTAACTTCTTCAGTATCTATAAAAGCACTCCTATGAAATATATTTATACACACATGTAATTAATAAGTTGTAAAATAAAGTTTAGAAAACATAATTACCAGCATCTGACAAGCAGTTGACTTTTCTTCCAGCCCTGCAGTTTTAATACCAAAACTTTGCTGATCTCCAAGGTTCACAAATTCCCAACCATCATCATCGCTCATGTTCTCCATGTCTTGAGCTATTAACAAAGAATCAAAGCAAATTCATTTTAACTTTGTTAAAAATGACAACAAAGAGAAATCCCTACAAGTGCCACTTCCTCATGAAGACACCTACTATCTAGAAGGGCTACTTCAGGCTTAATTGAAGCTGTCTTCATTAAAGGCCCCATCACCACTGGTAGGTACTGCTGAAATTCTTTTCCAAGGTTTTGCACATCCTGGCCCATGCGGAGATCATGTAAGAGATCTGGGGGGAAAACAATTAAAAATTAAATTTAAATTGATGTTTCACAAATGTGTAAAGCCCCTTTCCTCTTCTCATAGAAATGATGTTTTATTTTGGCCCTTCAAGCAACAAGTGCACTAAAGATCACATACTTAAAATGTTCGGAAACAATAAAAAGTCACTGAGAACTTCTACATGAGGATACAGACAACAGGTGAGGCAAGAGACAGACCAGTGCTATGTCTTATTTTTTCCTGTTTGCAACAAGCAGAACATAACAGCACATGAATCATGTAACAAAAATCCACTTAGACTTATCAACCCCTGGCCGCTAATTTTCCCCAAGGCAGGACTTCACCTAACTTTGCCTATAGCCTAACACTCCACTCAGTTGATATTAATCACCCCTTTCTCCTCTTTAAGTTTTCTGTGTAGGGGTCATCCACATTTAAGATACCTCTTCTACTACTCAAATTACAGAGACTTTAATCACTACAAAGTACCTACAGAGAATCTGGTTTTATTTCATCTCTATTCCCCCAAAGGGATTTTTACCCTCTGGTATCTATTTATATACTTGTTTACCTCATGTGGCGGCATGTGCAAACACACTCCCCTACTCCTAATTTTAAAAACAAAACCAAAAGAAGTGTTTGAAAAAAAAAATTAAAGTATGGAAAATAATTACAGCATGGTTGTGTAAAGTTAAAATTCAATCCAACAATTATTTATTGAATGCTCATTGTGCGGCAGGCATTGGGAATAGCACCAAGACTAGGAGAGACATTTGCAACATTATTACAACTGGGTCCTTAGCACCCTCCACTGAGACTTGTACTGGCCAGGAAATCTGGGCAGGAGTTAGAAAGGTTGAGTGGGAACGGCTCTTTCTAAGCTACAGGATGTTTGTTCCTAGGCAGAGAAAAGAGCACAACACATTCTAAAATTGTTGGTTGCGACATTTCTTTTGCTTTCAAAAGGGGAAGGAAGTCACGTGACACTGAACAGGCCAGGAGACATCCAAACAGACGTGTCTTGGAAGTGGTTGGATAAATTAACCCTGAGTTCCCTGGTGGCTCAGAGGTTAAAGCGTCTGCCTCCAATGCGGGAGACCCGGGTTCGATCCCTGGGTCGGGAAGATCCCCTGGAGAAGAAAATGGCAGTCCACTCCTGTATTCTTGGCTGGAGAATCCCATGGACGGAGAAGCCTAGTAGGTTATAGTTCTTGGGGTCACAAAGGGTTGGACACGACTGAGTGACTTCACCTCCCCTTCAGTGACTGAAGTCACAACCCTATGGAGGAAAACCAAAGCCACGACTGTGGATGACACTGTTCAAGGGAAGTGAGGAGATGCGAGCTCCTAGGATAATGGAGATCAGCAGCACCAAAAACCTTTAGTCACAAGAGTGAAGTGAGTGAAGTCGCTCAGTCGTGTCTGACTCTTTGTGACCCTGTGGACTGTAGCCCACTAGGCTCTTCCTTCCATGGGATTCACCAGGCAAGAATACTGGAGTGGGTTGCCATTTCCTTCTCCAGGGGATCTTCCCAACCCAGGGATCGAATCCAGGTCTCCCACATTGCAGGCAGATGCTTTAACCTCTGAGCCAATAGTCATAAGAGTAGCAGCCTGAAAATCAACTGAGGAAAAACACGGTGTGCAAAAGTAAACATATGTATGCACACACAGTATGCATGGTGTGGAAAGCCATTCAACAATGACCCTGAAACCAGGGGTTGATATTATCTCAAGAAATCTACTGCTCAATTTTTCTTCTCAGTATTTAGCCCTGCACTATCAACCAGGATGGAGGGCACTGTGAGTGCTGCTTTACCTGAGGGTCATCATCTTCCATGTCACTGAAGTCTGTCTGAGTCTTCAGTAACAGCTGCATCACGTCGGAGGCATCCTGCATGAACTGGAAGGAAATGTTTAGGGAAGACACATATTATTCATGTATATCTCATCACAGAGATACTACTGCCACCTAATTTTGTTTCTCAAATAATAATACATCTTTCTCCCCAAATCTATTAACATTTCCCACATGAGTTTTAATCCCTCAGATAAAAGTACTATATAGAGAAGTTTTCACATATATGTCAAGGGATTTAGTGCTCTAGAATTTCTAGAAAAATGTTTTCCAGTTAAAGTCAAAATGAATTACAGTATAAAGATAGTTCTGGTGGCATCCAGTTTTGGTCCTTGGCTTATGCATTTCCAGCAGTAAAAAGATAACTCAAATTCAGAAAAAAACAATTCTTGATTGTTCCCTAGCTTCCCTGTTGGCTCAGTGAGTGGTAAAGAATCCACGTGCAATGCAGGAGACTCTGGTTCAATCCCTGAGTCAGGAAGATCCCCTGGAAGAGGAAATGGCAACCACTCCAGTATCCTTTCTGGAAAAATCCTCCTATGGACAGAGGAGCCCGGTGGGCTATGGCCATGGAATTGCAAAGCTGGACACGACTGAGTGACTAAGGATGCAAAAGCTGTATGATGTTCACTTCTCAGTTTAGCTCTGGCAATCTCCACTGTATAAACAGGGAGTGTTGCACAAAGATAGTTTGAAAGCCAAAATACAGAGTATGGAACATAAAAATGTTTTACTGATTAGGTTCTCAGTGTCTCCCAGAAAACTGTTTGTAAGATAAAAGTGCTAGTTGTGGAGGAGACCAGAGAGAAAGATTCTATGTTGAAAGCTCTGAGAATCAGAATGGGAGGGGCTGATAGCAGAAACTTTTTTTGGGTTAACTTTTGACAGCTGAGATGCTGGCTAGGAAGAAAAACACATTGGTCAATGGTCCTTTTTAATTATTTTCTGAAGAACTAAATACATATTTCTCTTGGGACACTCAAAGCTTTTGGGATTAATAGGAATGCAAATGGAATGTTCCCACGCACTTTTTTTTTTAGTAAAAAAAAAAAGTTTTTAAAAACAACAACAACTTTTTTTTTTTCCAGCTGCACCCTGAGGCATGTGGGTCTTAGTTTCCTGACTAGGGAGAGAACCTGTGCCCCATGCACTGGAAGACGGAGTTTCAATCACTGGACTTGAGTCCCCTGAGCGTATGTTTAAATATGGGTAAAACTGAACATATAGGTCTGGAATTCCACAAGCCTCCAGAGACAAAACTGCACATGTAAGGGAAGGTTTCAAAAGCATAACTGAGTTAAGAAGAAATATTAGCAATGAAAAAATGAAGGTGACAAGTTATATATAAAATTAAAGTAATACAAGAGTAAGATGATGAAAACCAGTAAGTCTTCGGAAAACCTTTTATCAGAAAGAAAAAACCCCCTGGTACCCCTGATGCCCCCAAAGCCAGATGACACACAACAAACCCAACACATTGTTGATAAATCACTTACCTTTTCCTTCCCGACAGCCAGACCAATGAGGCTGATGCACTCAATAGTTTTTCCTCTGAGAAGTCTGAGTTCCTTTTGAACTGCATTCTCAACAATGTGCTCAGTGACGGCATGAATAAATCATAGTAGGGGACAAATTTTTCTTCTGCAGTATCTGCAACTGATGCGATAGACGTCACAACTTGTTCCAAAACTAACTTGGTGCCTTTCTGGATCAACTGGAAGGAAGACAACAGAACATCAGCCCCACAGAGGAGAAGACAGGAGAAACACTCATGGCCAGTTCCCGAGGGCTGTGCTGAGACGCGTGCTGAGCCCGCCCTACGGCAGCCAGACTGGAGCCTGGGTCTTGGAAGAGGGCCCCCTGAACTATCTGTGAGGTGCTCTCTCCTGTCAGCAAAGCGCTCCTCACTTGTGTCCACTTTATCTCAAAGCACGGCTAATTCTCAAGCATGAATGTGAACTCCCTTAAATTTTTGTATCCAGCAAGTGTTAATTTTACTCATCGTTTCTCATTTATTTCCACTACTTAATTTTGCATCTTGTGCCGTGGACTAGGTTGTGGAGAAAGTTCCCTTTAGGGCCCATTCCTTTACTTTCTATTTCTCTCCAGAAAAATATCACTGAGGACACCTTTGAGAGGTGCCCCCTTTCTCCACCCTGGTGCAACAGGTGAGATCAGCCTTCCCCCTGCACCAACGATCCAGTGTTCTCTGACCTGCCGAGGAAAATCCTTCCTGGGTACTTGCGGTCAGGCCATGTCAGCACCTGGCAATGTTACTCTGTAATTCCCTGTGGGTTCATAGAAACACTTGAGCCGGCAACCGCTCTGGCCCTTCACCCCCTCCTCAACCGCAGCCACTCTCGGCAGGGCTCTTTCTACTTGTGCCTGAGTCCGCACACGGCTCTGCAAGGTGAGCTCACTCCTTCCTCTGGCATCTCCCATCTGCTCCTTGGTTAGCGTCAGGACCAGCCTGTGATCCCACAGGAACGTCCTTCTTCCTTGGCTACTCTGTCTCCGCATAGCTCTTCTCACACACATGACCCTCTTCCCCCATCCCACCTCAGCAGCCCCTTCCTTCAGTCTGCACCTCACACACGGGTCCCGTGGGGGGAGCTGGGTTATGCAGGGCCACCCTTTAGCCAAATCTACTCTAATGTCCTACCTGATCCATCTATTCCTGATTTAACTAACCTAACTGATCTGCCCTCAACTCAACTACCTCCCTGTCTTCACGTACACTCACGTTTCTGTATATCGTGCTCTTAGTTTGCTATCATAGTACACTGAGTGCCCATCCTCTGCTTCAGACCCCTTCTCTGCCTTCTGGGACCTTGTAACTTCCTGTCTTCCTCTCTGCTCTCCTTTAGACCAGGGCTAGGTGAAGTGTGGCTTACCAACTGTTACCAGTTCATCACAAGCCAAAGTACAGACACTGAGTGTTTATAAAAAATTTTATAGCAATTTGACAATGTTTGCTGAATATTCGAGTTAAAAGGCTTTATTTGTGTGTCCTTTTTATCTTACAGCAGAAATTTCATTTCATTCTACTTGGTAACAAACCAGGTTTCTGTTTTTGCCTGTCTTACCTGCGTCCTGTCTGTCTCATGCTGCTGCACTGACATCATTCGTTTCTAGGCGGCCTCTTTCTTAAGCTGCAAACTATAAACCATCTTCTACTTGGATGGCCAGGCCTTATATTTAAGAATTCAACATGCTTAATACAAAAAAGATATTCTTTTTTCACATCTTCTCTATGTCTGTCATTCAGGTTAAGAGAGTGGTCAGCACTTTTTGCTTTCTCTCTTTCATCTTTTTAAATTCAAAGTGGCAGAAACTGCTAATGCTTCCTGAGAAGTCTCTTTCAGAATCATCTTTCCCTCCGATTTCCACTGTTACCAGCCAAACAGAGAGCTTAAAAGACCGTGAAATTTACCTCTTGAAGTTTAAGGACCATGATGGAATGCAGATGCTTTACCAAACTGTCTAAGTACGGAATAAGCAGTGACTTGGGACAGTCCTCCGTGAAGTTGATGAGAGCGGCGGCAGCATGGGCCTGGACACGCTGATTGCCCTGGTCTTCCAGGTCTGCAGCAACGCTGCAATCACCTGTGAAATGAAATCATACAGGCTTTTCAAATGCCACCTTCTTCTCGAAGTTTTCCAGTCTCTGCAGACTCATTACTTACCTTTTCATGGAATTTCTTCTGGAAACCAGGTGCAAAGTCAGTAGCCATCTGTCCCACGGCGTTACAGGCCGCATACCTCACCCTGGGATGCTGGAAGAGGAGCCCGGGTGTTAGGAAAGGCAACAGGGCCCCTTGCGAACCCATGGCAATACATTAACAGATCAAATATTTACTGGTACTTACAGGGTCCTGAAGGAAAAGCAGAACAAAATTTACTATCTCGTTGAGAATCCCCTCCATCTGCTGGTGGCATCCTTCACCAATGGCAGACAAGGCCATGAGCCCCGCGTGCCGGTATTTCCAGTCAGCTGAGGAACAGTTACATGCGGGGGAAGAGCAATTAGACACCACCGATGGGGCATTCCAGTCATCAGGAGTATGTATGACAGTAACAAAGTATGGCTATACATGACTACTAGGTAGGCAAACAGAAAAAGTGCCTGACTGGATTACTTCACTGTCGCACGGTTACGTCACACAAGCATTTCACTGCCAAAGTTGAAAGGATAGCAGAGCAGCAAAAGGCTTGTCAGTATTTACACCAACCTCAGAAAATAAGACATGTCCCCCGAGACTGACTAAGGGCAATGAAGATACGGATCTTCTGTGTCACATACTGCCGTTCACTGAACAGAGACTTAATATTCTCCATAGTCATATTTCTCTAAAAAGAAAAACCTCCAAGGAGAAAAGATGCTGCTTTCAAAAAATTTTTATTTAATAATACGGTAAATGAGTATGAATGAACCTTATCTGTATTCTAACAATAATGGCTATCTGCTTTTTCGTTAAGGGAGTATTAACTAAACCAATGTTTATTTTACTGGACTTCATATCCTATTCTATGTAATTTCCCTGACTCTCATTTCTAAATATTTGTTTTTACTATATTGTTGTTCACTTTAAGGTTGTTTAAATTCCTTGTGGAACAAAGGAAGATACACCTAAATATAAAAACCTGAGCAATGGTTCTCAAAGTGGGGTTCAAACACCCTGGGATTTCCTAAGACTCATTCATGGGGTTTACAAGGTCAAAATCATTCTCCTAATAACATTATTCTTTCACTTTCATTTTGAGAGTACAGAGAATTCTCAGGATTACAGCATATGTGAAATATCAAGAAAATCAACCCAGAAGCAGGCATACGAGTTCAGTTTTACCTAAAATATTTACAAAAATGCCCCAAATAAAAAAAACACATTCTAATATTTCGCTGTTTGTCTTGGACAAGAGTCATTTTTCATGAAATATGTCATTTCTGTTAACATGTAACAGTTTAACAAATGCACTCTGGGTCATGGTTGTAGAAAACAAACCAATGATTACCAGCGGGAGGGGGAAGGGAAAATTGGGAGATGGAGGACTGACATATACACACTACTACACATAAAATAGTTACAAGGATCTACTCTATAGCACAGGGAGCTCTACTCTATAATGACCTATACAGGAAAAGAATCGTAAAATGGAGATACATATATATATATAGATAAATATGTGTAACTGATTCACTTTGCTGTATACTTGGAACACAATATTGTAAATTAACTATATTCAATAAAAAAAAAGGTCTCACCATATTATAAAGGGTAGCAAATGTTCATAAAAAAAATTAACAACACTCTGAGATCCTCACTGTAAAGGGGTCTTGAGATTATAAAGTCTGAGAACTGCTGGTGTAAGGGCTAAGTTATAAAAGAAAACTCTTAATTAGAGATCAGACTTAATTCTTCATTTGGGGAGCCCAAAACTCATGTAAAGATGTCTGTTGTAACTAATTTTTCTGAAAAAAAAATTGCTAGATTATTTGCTAAACATTAAAACTTTATTATTTATGATAACATTATTTTATCAGTTCAGTTCACTCAGTCATGTCCAACTCTTTGCGACCCCATGAACCGCAGCACTCCAGGCCTCCCTGTCCATCACCAACTCCTGGAGTCCATCCAAACCTATGTCCATCGAGTCGGTGATGCCATCCAACCATCTCATCCTCTGTTGTCCCCTTCTCCTCCTGCCCTCAATCTTCCCCAGCATCAGGGTCTTTTCAGATTTGTCAGCCCTTCGCATCAGGTGGCCAAAGTATTGGAGTTTCAGCTTCAATATCAGTCCCTCCAACAAACATCCAGGACTGATCTCCTTTAAGATGAACTGGCTGGATCTCCTTGCAGTCCAAGGGACTTTCAAGAGTCTTCTCCAACACCACAGTTCAAAAGCATCAATTCTTCGGCGCTCAGCTTTCTTCACAGTCCAACTCTCACATCCATACATGATCACTGGAAAAACCACAGCTTTGACTAGACGGACCTTTGATGACAAAGTAATGTCTCTGCTTTTGAATATGCTATCTAGGTTGGTCGTAACTTTCCTTCCAAGGAGCAAGTATCTTTTAATTTCATGGCTGCAATCACCATCTGCAGTGATTTTGGAGTGCAGAAAAATAAAGTTAGCCACTGTGTCCACTGTTTCTCCATCTATTTCCCATGAAGTGATGGGACCAGATACCATGATCTTTGTTTTCTGAACGTTGAGCTTTAAGCCAACTTTTTCACTCTCCTCTTTCACTTTCATCAAGAGGCTCTTTAGTTCTTCTTCACTTTCTGCCTTAAGGGTGGTATTATCTGCTTATAAGTTATTGATATTTCTCCAGGCAATCTTGATTCCAGCTTGTGCTTCCTCCAGCCCAGCGTTTCTCATGATGTACTCTGCATAGAAGTTAAATAAGCAGGGTGACAATATACAGCCTTGATGTACTCCTTTTCCTACTTGGAACCAGTCTGTGGTTCCATGTCCAGTTCTAATTGTTGCTTCCTGACCTGCATACAGGTTTCTCAAGAGGAAGGTCAGGTGGTCTGGTATTCCCATCTCTTTCAGAATTTTCCACAGTTTATTGTGATCCACACAGCCAAAGGTTTTGGCATAGTCAATAAAGCAGAAATACATACATGCTTTAAATGTATTTCAGTTATCAATATACTAATAAGCCAGAATTTATTCTCAACTGAGGAATAAGAATCTTAAGAAACCAGTATCAGATACCAATCTAGACTTTTACTGTGGTGGTCATTTTGCAATGTATACAAATACTGAATCACTATGCTATACATCTGAAACCAATATATTGTTATGCCAATAACTCAAACAAAAATAAATAGTAAAGAATAAAAAATTTAATGCAACAAATATTGAAATAGCAAGATGTCTATATTTGGTTTGGACATTAAAAAAAATTATGTCTCATATATTCTCAATGGGCAGAGTTCCTGGAAGCATATTCAGCATATGTGATGGAATGGTACTGGGATGTGAAAATGATCTTCCTCCTTTGAATTTTAAGATTAAAAAAAACCAAAAACTGCTGTTTATCAATGCTAGAAAAAAAGACAAGGGCTTCCCTGGTGGCTTCGTCTGCCAATGGGGAGACATGAGTTCGATCTCCGATCTGGGAAGATACCACACACTGCAGAGCAACTACGCCTGTGCCACAGCTATTTAGCTTGTGCCCTGGAGCCTGAGAGCCACAACTGTTGAGCCCAAGCATCCTAGAGTCCGTGCTCGACAACTAAAGAGCAGACCCCACTCTCTGAAACCAGAGAAAGGCCCACACAGTAGTGAAGACCCAGCACAGCCAAAAATAAAATAAAATTTAAAAAAATTAAATTACAGTGGGGTAGATGTTAATTTTATGCTTTTGAACTGTGGTGTTGGAGAAGACTCTTGAAAGTCCCTTGGAATGCAAGGAGATCCAACCAGTCCATCCTAAAGGAACTCGTCCTGGGTGTTCACTGGAAGGACTGATGTTGAAGCTGAAACTCCAATAATACTTTGGCCACCTGATGCGAAGAGCTGACTCACTGGAGAAGACCCTGATGCTGGCAAAGATTGAGGGCTGGAGGAGAAGGGGACAACAGAGGATGAGACGGTTGGATGGCATCACCAACTCAATGGACATGACTTTGGGTAGACTCCTGGAGTTGGTGATGGACAGGGAGGCCTGGCGTGCTGCAGTTCATGGGGTTGCAAAGAGTTGGAAACAACTGAGTGACTGAACTAAACTGACTGCGAAGTTAAGTTACTACAGAAAAAGTATTGTTTGTCATTTTTAACACTCTTTTCACATGTAGTGAAGTTAGTTGCTCAGCCATGCCCCAACTCTTGGTGACCCCATGGACTGCAGCCCACCAGTCTCCTCTGTCCATGGGATTTTCCAGGCGAGAATACTGGAGTAGGTTGCCATTTCCTTCTCACATGTAGTATTAACAATAAATACACTTTTGGACCCTGATTCCATGGGAAGACCCTATTTTTTTCCACAAACAAGGAAATCAAAGGTCCAGACTTGCTCCAAGCCACACATTTAACAACAGCAAATCCTTACCAAGAGTTCACTCCTTACTGTGAATATATGCGAGTTCACAGTAATACATGCGAAGTCTTCTGCAGCCAGCTAATATTATAGCAGAAACTTACAATCAAATTCTTTAAGTGCAAACAAGCAGGTCCACAATATATTTGAAGACTGGCACTAAGCAGTGTGAGACACTGACAACTGGGTGACTTTGTACAAACTTTCACATCTCTGGCCTTTATATTCCTCATCTTAAAAATGAAAAGCTAGACTCTTATCTACTAGCTCTTACAGGTTGACCAGCCTGTGATGCTGTCTCTGTTAGGGGAAAAATCCTTCAAAATTCAGGGGTAATAAAAGGGGAACCTATTGTTCAAGACCCAGATATAAAATCACCATCATCCTAAAGAAACAATGGTTTTGGACAATACCCTTTTAGAATACTTAAGAGCTTTATAGCATAAGGAAGACCTACATAATAAAAAACATAAGGGCTGGTATGAAGCTGTTATTAAGACCCAGAATCAAAGGCTGGACCCTCAAGTCTGTCTCCTGCAATGTATGCTACAAACATACATGTTAACACAGGTAAGCCAGGACTTCTGTAAGAGTGTATGCAGTGGCATTATTTGTTACCAACAAAACTGTATGGTTTAATGGGGAACTGTGCAATGCTGTGTGGCTGTTAAATGAATGGGAGGTTATCATGTGGTGACAGGATACGCTGTGGGGCAGAAGTTACCAGAAGCATGGGGTCTGGGCACTTTATCTATGCTAAACACAGCTGCCTATGTGCATAATGAGGACAGAGACTCTAGTCTCAGAGAACTGTTAACAGTGAGCACCTCTGAATCTCAGTTAAGGGCCTTTCAGTTTATACATTTCGGATTTGAACTTTTAAAAATATGTCAAGCACAATAACTCTGTAATATAAAACACAAAAATGACAATTTTTCTTATTGAAAAACCTGGTTCAAGGCTAGTGACCAAGTATTTGTTAAATTATAAAAACAAATACTGACATGGCTTCTCCTCTGATTTGTACAAGGCATTTTATTTTTTTTTAAATAAAAGAATTAGATGAAGGAAAACTAAACTGAATATACTAATATTTCGTAAACACTGCAAATACTGGTGCATTAAATTTGAACTTAGGTATTTCTGACTAGGGAGTAAAACTCAGTTTTTCCTAGAATTAAAAACTTTTTCCTATATACTGAAGCTAATAATTCTGAAGAGGGAGAATAGGGCAACAGCTGCAGTACTGAGGAAAAAAATTCTTTACCGTTAAGACTGAGTGCTTCTAAAGATGACTAAGTAGTATTTTATCAATATGAGAAGTAGGTTAAACAGAGAATATAAAAAGGCGAAGACTGACTTTTAGACACAGTCTAAGCCAAGCTCCACTGTCCCAGCATTTCAAAGAGGTGACAGCTTACGGTTCTGAAGCATCTGCATAATGTGTTCCTTGATCATCGGCAGGACGAGCTTTCCACCGAGTCCACAAGCCATCCGGTCTAGAGCACTCTCACCAGCAACCGCATTGCTACACAGAGAACAATGTAACTGACATACGGAAGCACGTAAAAATAGGACGCAACACGGACATGTTTTTAAACTGAGACTGAGGAAGAATAGCTCGAGTAGTCTTTTCTAATATATGTAGTGAAGTTTTGGGTTAAAAACCTTAGAATTTAAGAAGTAGGGAGGGTGGGTAGATAAAATTTTTATTATGCCTCATCAATAGTTTAAAAGTCTTATGTCTGAATCTGATCTTTCATGACTGCCCTCTGTCCCCACTCACTGGTTAAAACTTAGCTTCTGACACTGAAGACTCAGAGGGATCAGCAGTGTTTAGGAGAGCCTCTGAATCACATTTCCTGGAAATATAGTCTTCAAACTTTTCAGAACACAGAAAAGGGTGCTGAGATTGTATGTGATTTTCTCTAAACTGGGAGCTTATTCATCTTTTAAAAGGGTGCAATCTGCCCTGCAAAATATCATGTGTAAGTGAAACTCAATTATAGTTTTTTCACTGAAAATTGAAGGAATCTGGGCATTAACACCTTTCACATTTATTGTTTTAGAACCTCAAGATTACCAGTTGCCACATACATGACCTCTAACTGCTTTGTGAAGGCAAGACCAGAAAGACAACACTGTGACCTTGACAACAGGCTCTTAAGAGTTAGCCTGACCTTGAAAATGTATTTATGTCCTACTTACTCAGAGATAAAAATCTTACTCATCTAGTTCAGAAAAAAATAGCTTCTTAACACCACATACACCTTAGTGCCTTTTACAGGGCAAATCAAAAGCCAAGTAGCAACACATCACAGTAACTGAGCCAGGACAAGGAAACTCGATTGGAGCCCTGTCACCTCTTCAGCCCTATTTAGGGGTTTCCAGCCAAGGATTGGAGAGGGAAATGGCAACCCACTCCAGTGTTCTTGCCTGGAGAATGCCAGGGACAGGGAAGCCTGGTGGGCGCCATCTATGGGGTTGCACAGTCGGACACAACTGACACGACTTAGCAGCAGTAGCAGTCAAGGATTATTTTCATGTACTTCTATAGGGTATTCAGGCCAGAAGTCAGTCATTTTTAATGACAGGATCAAGCTTCAAAAATACACCATATATTTTCGAAGTCAAATGTCTTTAATTATATCTGTAAAAGTAGCTTACACTGACTACCAATCTTTCAGGGAAATAGTTTCAGTTCTTTTTAAGAAAAGGAGGTTAGGCAGTCTGATGTCCTGGGAAGAGTAAGAAAACTGGTTTTAAGTCCAGTCTACTAACTGGCCATAAACCCTGGACAAATCAATCTTTCTTCTCCATTTTTGCATTTAAAATATGATACTAAACTTTTAGGCCCACTGAAAGGATCAATTAAAATGGCAGCTCTGAACTGCTATGTTTCAGGGGCCATTTTTGCTATTTCAGTGAGTATACATTTTGGGGACTTTTCCATAGCAATCTGTACTCACAGGCACCTACTGAGTCAAAACAAGTCAAATAGTAATTTCAATGTTATGGTCATCCAGTGTATACATCTCACCATCATTGCCCCTTTTCTATTCTACAGTTGCATTGCATTATATGAGGAAAACACAAGGAATTTGCTGAAACAACTATTATAAGTTAAGGCCTACACCTATACAAAGGTATTTACCACAATAGAGCTCCTTCATCTATATTTCAGAAGATACTCTTAAAAAATTCTTGACACGATGAACAGCTTAGAGTAAGACAGAGTAGAAAAGATAGCTACCTTCACTAAAAATAAATATCTACAAAATTTGATACAGGAAAACACACAATGGAGAAATGTACCACGTTTCAAATTTAAAAGCTTAACCTCAGTTTGTAGACCACCACGTGGGGCAGAGACAGACCCTGTAACCCTAAGCTCTCACCGCTACCTGGCCTCACTCTGCCGGACCCGGGAAGCTTCATACAGCGTTCGGGGTGTGTGATTACCTATCAAATCATCGTCTTCCAGCTCATCCGCATTTGCCCAGTCCTCATCCTCTTCAAGGTCAACCATCATGGCTAACATCTGCGGAACTAAAGAAAAGAACTACTTCATACCCAAAGACTAAGGCGCTGTGATTTTGTTAATGTCACCAACAAGAATTTTAAGAGGTAAAACACAGAGGACATACTAAGAGTAAAACAAAAAACTTATTTGCCTGTGCTCCCCACACACTTGTTCTATTTTCACGTTTTTCATCTCCCTGGCTTTAGGTTTTGTTCTTTTTAAAGAAGTAAACATTAAGGAGAGAAGTCAAGTCCTGTTACATTTTCTTCCTCCCTCATCAGAAGAAAGACCGTAATAAAATCAATGCTTCTCATTACCAAACTTTTTTTCGTTTTTACACTTGAACCACAGTTTTCTCTATCTATGTATAACATGTAGTATTATTCAAAGGTTTTATTTTCTATATAATAAATGGTACATATACCCTTTGGCAACTTTTTTCTCAAGACACATGGATTTCACTAGAATTACTTCACAGCATTCCATTACATAAACACATCAACCTGTCGGTAGACATGACAAAATGTGCTTTGATGAGATACACGTATCTCCTTGACAAGAGCAAGTTCAGGGCATTGGGAAAAGGAAGAGAACATATATTAAACTCAGTCTGTACAACCAGGCTATACAACCCTGGACAAATCAATCTTTCCTCTCTGTTTCTGCACTTGAAACTGTTACAAGTATCTTTATTACTAGAACCCACTCAAATGCTCTCCATAGTGGCACCATAAACTTAATTCCTATGGGAAGCTCAAAAGGAGGCCGATCTTATGTCACAGGTGTGAAGTCTCCTGTGAGTCTCTGCCCCACACCCTTCATCAACCAATACTGGACACTGTCACATTCTGACAACTGGTGTTCCACAATTAATTACACTTGTGTTTATTGAGACTGAGCAGTGTTCAACAGCTATAGCTTTTGTGAACTTCCTGTTTCCAACCACTGTTTTCCATGCACCAAAACTGTGATGTGTGCACTCAACTACTTTCTTCCAGTCTGGCTTATCTTTTGATCTCACTTATGGTGTATTTGGTTGGTCAAAAAACTGTTTTAGTACAAATTTAGCAATGTTTTGCACTTATGGTTTTGACTCTCTTAAAAAAATATCACTTTCTACTATTAAGCTTTACGTGTAAAAGGTATCTGTATTATTTCATGTCTAATCAACTGAAAATTGAGGTTCGAATATGTTTTTCCCATAGAAACAACCAGTAGTGCAAACCATCTTTGAGGAATTATCAAAGTTCAGTTTGTTTCCATGTGAGTGAATCTGCTCCTGGGCCACTCTATCCCATCTGATTCATCTGTCTATAGCTACACCATCAACAAACTACATCTTCACAGCTGACAGGCAAGACCTGCACTTTAACCATCAAAATTGTCTTGGCTATTCCAGGCCCTACATTAGACTCTATCTTATCACGACCAATTCTAATTTTTGGCTGAAATTATACTGAATTTTTAGGTTAATTTGAAGGGTACTGATACTGGGTTCTCTTATTAGTCTTTCAATGTGTCACCCAATTTTCCCCAGAGGTCTCACATGTCTTTTGGTTTACTTCCCAGTATGACAAGCCACGCTTGCTCTGCTGAGGTTCAGGGTGCTGGAGCATGGCCGTTGTGTCGGGCCTATGCAGTTAAGAATGTATTACTGCATGTTCATGGATTCACCTGAGTTTGAAAGGACGTTCACTCTTCCAATAAACCTGTGGCCTTGCACAACTCTCAGCAAACCTATCCGACAATTTTGCCACCTTAAAACAAATTATTTAGACTTTTGACTTACTTGTCTGTGCAACAATATTGGTATGTTTTCTTAACATAGCAGCTGCAGTCTCAGAGAGGGTCACGATCACTTCCAGGGCAAGCTGGCGCTGCATGTTATTGAGGCTGGTATCTCCACACAACTACAAAGAAGATATATTTGTACATATTTAATAGTTGATTCATTGAAAACAAGAAACAGAACATTCACTGCAGTATTTAATTACCTTTAGACTCAGCTGTAAAGTGGCTTCCAAATGAGGACGTAAATACTTTGGAACCGTGTCTGCAATCTCAACAAGGGATTTTAGGACTGAATCATCATTCTGGTAGCAAGAGTCGTTTACAGCCTAGAAAAGATGAAATAGATTAAAAAGGAAAAAAAAAAGTCTGTGTTCAACAGTCACTTTATGATGCCTCATTAGCAAGAATATCAAGAGGCAAGGACAACAGAGAAACACTAGCGTACTGTTTTTCAATAAATAACTTTGCAATCAACATTACGCAGATGTTCTACCTACAACTACCTACAACTATGTACATATTTTCCTCTAGTCTAATGTTAACTAGAAACATACAATATATAAAGATTTAAACCTAGGTCAAAATTAAAACCAGTCAGTCTCCAATAACCACAACAAAACTTAAGAACGGCAAGGAGTATTTTCATAACCAGAAGGAATCACCTTTTCTCTGTCCTTCCAATATTCATACAGATAGTAAAGACTAGATCCCATGATATATTTAAAGTGTTCAATATTACTGTATTTCTCTTTAATGATAAGTTCAGTCACTGTGGAATTTTAATGTGGCATTTTGTATCTACCTTTGCCTGTATCACAGCCATAACTCCTAGAAGTTCTGGCTAACATTTTAACTCACTCTAAATTCAGAAAAGAAAAATATGAAATTAAACAGTAAGTCAAGATGTGTTGGTAATATAAAACAATAGAATGTTTCATCAGCTAATGTTTTGTCATTGACTAAACTATATTTTCAGCTTAGTATCATGGGAAAAACAGTTTCTACTAAGTCTTGGCAGCAACTCCATCACATATGAACTTTTTAGTTTCAGATTCCTTGCTGCTGCTATTGCTAAGTCGCTTCAGTCGTGTCCGACTCTGTGCGACCCCATAGACGGCAGCCCACCAGGCTCCCCCATCCCTGGGATTCTCCAGGCAAGAATAAAACACCCCCTGAGAGAGAGTGCCCTGTTGAGGGCCGGATTAGAGAGGATTTGCTAAGTCGCTTCAGTCGTGTCCGACTCTGTGCGACCCCATAGACGGCAGCCCACCAGGCTCCCCCATCCCTGGGATTCTCCAGGCAAGAACACTGGAGTAGGCTGCCAAAATGGCAGTGTTCTTCCCTGGAGAATCCCAGGGATGGGGGAGCCTGGTGGGCTGCCGTCTATGGGGTCGCACAGAGTCGGACACGACTGAAGCGACTTAGCAAATCCTCTCTAATCCGGCCCTCAACAGGGCACTCTCTCTCAGGGGGTGTTTTTTTTGGTTGTCACAAGATTGAGGACATGGAAAGGCTGGGGTACTAATGTCCCACACCTGTGACACAAACGCTTATGAGGAATTCATTTGACCTTATCATGCATCTTTACATGATTATGTCAAACACATATATAGAAAAACTCATTTATAATGGTCTCAACCTAGACCCTAACTCACAAATTTCTTTTTGCTTGGTTTTAATGTACTATGATATATTTCTTCCCTAAAATGCAGATACTGTACAAATAAAGAAGGAACATGTATTTTGCTTCATCTGGAACTGTACCTTTTCTGGAAATCACCAGTTCAAAACACCAACAGTAACAGAAATCATGGTGTTCAAATTGCCAACAATATCTATCAGTCCACATTTTTAGCTATTGAATTCGTATAGATAGTGTAGAAATCACCTAGTCTCCTATGTCTTTGCTGGGTCAGGCCCTAGCATTTGTATGTGGAAAAGCATGTCATTTCACTAGAGATTACTTTCTCTCTTTCCTTTGTATCCACTTACAGCCATACATTGATATTTTAAAAACTTATGTGCATACATGAGCTGTACGCACATAAATGCATTTCATTTTAAGAGAGAATATGGAAAATTATAAAATACTTGTTATAAAAGGAGGTTTGATGTCTGACAAGGTTGAAACCAATTACTCTAACTTCCCCAAGTTTATTTTACTTTCTCACTGGGGCAGATGTCCTTAAAATAATAATTTATCCTTGGATTCCAGTAATGTTTAACTATAATATTACTTTGTGATACAAACTGTCACAAGCCCTGTATTTAACAGTAAAGACTCTGGTCCAATCTGGGTTTCAACTATGCACAACTCCAGCACGCACCCCCTCAACACTGTGACCTTGGGCAAGTTTCTTATCCCCTCCTTAGCTTCTCCTTCTGTAAAATGAGCATTTCATAGTTTATTTGGTTATTCTAATAGAAATAACCTATTGTGATTACATACTCAATAATAAGCATATGTTGCTTATTATAATTTGCCTTAAAGAAAAAATTTGAAACGAAGAGATCCAAGGTATATCAAAGGCAAAAAATATTAAGAAATGTGCATGTTTTGTTCACTGCTGTATCCTTAGTTGGTACACAGCAGGCAATAAATATTTAATGAATAAATGAATGCAATACAGAACTCTGATGAGAATTTAAGCAACAGAAAACTAGTTAAGGATATAATTATCACCTAAATTATTTTCTTACCTGTAAGAAACCAGGTAACAAGTCTGCAAAATGCTTGAACAGAGCAACATTATGCTCATTGGCAAGTATAAATGCAGCGGTAGCTCTAGCAGATAATGTTCGGATCTAAAATGAAGACAGGACAAATGTAAAGCATGAGACCATTTGTGATAGATGTGCAAATTCAAGTTTCCTTCCACAAGATGAAATTTCCTTATCAGTAAAACTAGTATTTATATTTTCAAGTATAAGAGCCAAGACAATCTCCAAACACATGTATATAGATTCTTTCACAAGTTAGATGCTGGATTAAATTATGTGTTAATATTAATGGGATGGAAATCTACTCACCGATGGATGTTCCTGATCTTGCATGCACTGAACTAACATCCGTTTGATGACGTCTAAATAGTGCTGCTGCTGATTTCCAAAAATTCCTGGGAAATTCCTGAAAAAATGATAGAAAACATCCTCTGAAAACTATGTTATATCTTACCAATTCTACCCTGGGCTCAGGTGAACAGAAACAAATGCAGCAGAGGAGATCAGACTGGGAGAAGAGGGGACTCAGGTGCACACTCGCCCAGGTCTCTGCTTTACCCTTACTGCTCTGTCTCAGCAGGAAGCTGATTGGGGTGCAGGACAGGACAACAGCAAGCACTGGGGTTCAGGAGTAACTACACTAACCACGCTCACAAGCTGCTTCCAGCCTTGGTACCCAGGCAGTCCACATTCTGCTCTATTTTAAATTTGGTAAATAATTAAACTGAATACCTTTACTTTATTCTACAGTTTGGACCTTTGATAGAAACAAGATGCATTTGACAACTAAAGTAGAAAATGGTGTACTATCTACCCTTCTTTAGAGGTTCAAGTAGATCTCGTTTAAAAAAAAAAAGTACATGATCTTGGTAAGTTACAAATTCAATTATATATTATTATTTTAAACGCAGTAGAACTATACAATAGGCCAAACTTTTTAAATGCAGACAATTATTTAATTCTAAACTTAGATCATCTGCTTATAAATGAGGTAATTAAAATAACACATTTTTATAAAGCTTGGCCACAGACCAAGACAGTGGGGGTTCACCACCATTTTCATTCTTTTCTTTCAGATGCTAATATTAGAATGGCTTTCTAGAAGTTACAGTTGGTACTGTTAATCTCTTGAAGAAGAAACTGTCCCATAAATTTTTTCAGAATCATAAAGGACAAAGGAAAGGAATAAAAACTGCAGAGACTCCTTGTATAACAAAAAGATTCATAATATCACATGAAAAGCTTTGTTCTTTCCAATTTTGCTTCCAACAAAAGTACAGAGGTTATCTAGAGGCACTCTTTAAGGCTAAAAAGTTAAACTAGAGTGAAACAATCAATTAAATGCACTTTGGGCACTCATAACATTAAATTTTCCCAAATGTATCAGACCAATGTATATACCAGAAAATATGAAGGGCAGCTTCCCGCAGTCCCATGTTTTGAGAGCTGACGGAGTCAAAAAGGAACTTCAAACCTTCAGGCCATTGGTTGTTGCCATCCTCATCTAAAAGTAAATAAATCCAGGCATAAGGTGTGTAAATTAAACTTCAAAATATTGATGGTGAATTCATTTCATAAGCCTCATTCAAAATATGTGGCTATAGAAAGTGTCACTTGCTCTGTTTTTACAAACATTTTAATGAAATCAACTCCTTCAACCATAAAATGACATTATAATCTAGTAAAAAAACAACTGTGTAAATCTGGGTTACAGAAGCACAGGTATTAGTGGTGGTTATTTCTCAGGAGGGTGACTTGGAGAAAAGAAAGCACACTTTGACTATGTGACTAGTTGAATCTTTCACACATATTATTGCTATTAAAGATTAGGCTAAAAAGTAGGCTAAGTCTGATACAAGTCTTGAAACCAAAATACTTATTACTTAACAAACTGCAGAATGGGAATCCCAGAGCACTGCTCACGTTTTGCAGTTTTAAGTGCTACAGGATGTTATCAATGTGTTGACATTTTAAACAGATTTCAAAACACAGATTTTTGTGATACCTTGTGATAAAAATGAACCACAAAAATCTACCAAACCAGTTCAGACTTGTTGGTTTTACTGTCACAAAGAACTTAGGAGTTACAGAGAATATAGACAAGTTATGCATTTTTTCTTTTTTAAAAATTGCCCCCGTATTTGCTTAACTTCTCAGAAAGAAGTGGGATGACAAAAAAATTTATGGAAAGAGCACTTTTTCCATTATTAAGGGATTTTGAATTAGTAACTCCTAACTCAAAATAAAAATGTCATCTGCAAAAAACTTGAAAACAGAACTTCCCAAGTTACTTAAAAATTCAAGTTTCTGTGGGTTTAGAACTTAATTAAAAACTTAACACATTTCCTATTAATTTTTAGGAACTGGTTGTTTCAGTGTAAGCTGAACATCTGCATTACTAGTGGCAGTGGATCAGGTGCTTGGGTGTCTCTGACTCCTTTGTGACCTTATGTACTATAGCCCGCCAGGCTGCCATGCCCATGGAATTTCCCAAGTAAGAATACTGGAGTGGGTTACCATTTCCTTCTCTAGGGGATCTTTCTGATCTGACCCAGGGATCAAATCTGCATCTCCTGCACCGAAGGCGGATTCTTTACCACTGAGCCACCAGGAAAGGAGATTTAAAAAGTCATGTCATCATTTACTAAGCATGACTAAAAATACGCTCCAAGTTAGCCTTATCTTAGTGAATTATTCTTTTCAACTTTTAAAAAATACCACCTAAGTGAACAGAGCTTATGATGATTCTGTCCAAAAAAAAAAGTAACAGCATATCCAATTATACTACTAATGTTTTAAGTGTGACCAGAAAAAGTTCTGGCTGCTGATAAAATTCATTTTCAAATGTTTTAACTTAATTTCTAAAAATATTTTGTGTACTGAATAACCAACTATGGTAGTATAATAAACACATGTGCTTAATTTATAAACACAAATATAACAGCACAAAATCACCTGGAGTCCATGATTTCCACTTCTATTGGCAGGTTTGTAAGTTAGACTATGCTTTCAAAACTAGAGATTAAAGGGAAGATAAAACTGGCAATTGTAAAGTAAACTAGAAAATTATTTCTCTACAGAGAAATGGTTTTGAAGATCAAGAGGTAAGAATTGTATCTGCATTTCACAACATCTGTAATGTTTGGTTTTAAATTCAAAATACACAATCACTCTCATTTCGAACAGAATAAATGATACTCAAGTACTTGTGACTCGTCCTCTAAGATTCCAGTAAAACAAACAAAAATATGTACTCACTTTCTTCTGTTAACATAATGACAACTATATTTGCATACACACCTATTAAATTCCTGGCCAGTTCAGCAGCAATATCACAAATTTTTTTCCTCATGCTAGACTGTGTTTCCATTTGAATAATCATCAGTAGCTCACTCTTGATGGCAGTCTGAACATCAGTGGGAAGAGTTGGATAGACTTCATCAAATGCAGAGGACAAAAGACGTCTTAGGAGAACGGCAGCCATTTGTCTAGCCTATAAATAGATAACATTGTTAATGACCTGGTGTCTTACTGGAGAAAAAATTTCCAACAAACTACATTCACTCTGCCATTAATATATTTCATTATTCTATTTTTACAGTTCATTTCAAAAGCATTTTGCTTTAAAAAAAAGGTAAAATACATAAAAAATATAAAAATCTTTCTAATCACATTAGTCTTTTGTACAGAAAATGCCACACAAAAGCTATTTGTTTATAGCTAAGGAAAAGTCCTGAGCATATTATACTTTGAATCTTGGTAATGATGAACCTGTCTTTAATTTCTATTTTTAATATTCTCTTTGGAGAAAAGCAAATCTTATATAAGTCAGAAACCCTATATTAAGTCTTTCCTTATGTCTCTATCTGGCTCTCATTCCAATATATAAAGTACATTTTCTATTTAATCTTATGCTTCCAGCCTGGCCTATCTTACTGTATTATTACCCTTTCATTAGCCTCTTACATAAAATGCTATCAAATCCATTTGTCTTTATATTTTTCACGCAAATAAATATTACAAGTTCCCCACACCTAAAAAGTACTAACTAATCTCAGCATGTGTATTACTAACCCATTTTCAAATCTGTAAAATATATTTAAATTTGGCATTTCGTACATAATAGTCCTTCAGATTATTAAAAGAAAGCTGAAACAAATGCCATTTAAAAATTTTATCATAATAAGTCAGTAAGTGTTAGTTGCTCAGTTGTGCCCAACTCTTTGCGACCCCTTGGACTGTAGCCCTCCAGGCCCCTCTGTCCATGAGATTTTCCAGGCAAGGATACTGGAGTGGGTTGCCATTATTAAACTGGATTTTTCATGTTCTTTTTTTCTGGACTGCAGGTACTCATGGATCACTGTAACTATTTTTGATACTGTGACAACAAAAAGCCATAAAAAGAAAATTTGCCACTTTTTTCATCATCTGAATCTTACTTGAATCACATCTGGCAGAGAAAAATTTAATTTATGCTCTACAAAGGATTCAGAGAGGTTGCCACGCAGTGCTTAGTTGCTTAGTCATGTCCAGCTCCTTGCGAACCCATGGACTGTAGCCCGCCAGGCTCCTCTGTCCATGGGGATTGTCCAGGCAAAAATATTGGAGTGGGCAGCCATTCCCTTCGCCAGGGGATCTTCCCAACCCAGGGATTGAACTCGCGTCTCCCGTACTGCAGGCGGATTCTTTACCGTCCAAGCTACCGGGAAGGCCCTCAGAGAGGTTAAACAATGGTTAAAATTAGTGCAATTCTTCTCACACATACACTGACTTATGAAGGTTCTGAGGCCAGTTCATAAATCAAAGTAAGATCTAAAGAGGGTTCAAAATAGGTTTTTAAAGATAAAATTCAATAATTTTCACATTATCCTTGGCTTGAAAACGTTTCACAGCTAACCTGCATCAATCTTCAAGAATTAAAACAGCCAACTATTTTAGGGATTTAAGTTACTTCTATGTTTGTTCCTCACATTTGACATTTATTTTGAATTAAAGAAAAACAGTATGTTACAAAGGTGAAGCAGTGTCTTTTATCACCTGTTTTAAAAAAACTGAGGCACATTTATAGTGTTTAGTGTTACTGTAAAGCACTAAATTGCCAGCTTAAACTGACCTACTAGAAGGCAGGTGTAACACTGTAAGATGAGTGTGGCTTCATTTCCATCATATGGTAATAGAAGCACTTTACATCTAATGTGACTGCTAGCAGTAAAGTGTCACTTAACAAAATTCTAACGCAATGTTTTTTACTTGGAGTTAAGTTTTCTAAACTTGGGTATTTTGATGCATTTTCCATGAGGGAGGTTATTCAATGAACATTCATTATATACAAGGATATTCCTTTTGAGAAGATAAAGTTGGCTGTTAAATGAATAGAAGAGTGGTAACAAACTATAAATTTGAATTTAGCACAGAAGCTAGGTAATTTGCTAAAAATCATGATTTTTAAAGGATTCTAACAATCTATGTCCTTGTTCTTACGCATCTGTAGCACAAATTCTTCACCATGCAGAGATAGCTTAAGCATAAAAACTTCAAAGACAAAAAGCGTTTTTTCATTTGGCAACACGTTAAAACACTGAACTCAATTTCCTCCTTTAGAGAGAACTGTTCCTGGGAAGAAAAATGTTTATAGCTATTAAAAAATCACTTAAATTTAATAATTTCTATGTAATTATTTCTTAGTCGTGTCCGACTCTTTGCAACCCCACGGACTGTAGCCCACCAGGCTCCTCTGTCCATGGGATTTTCCAGGCAACAGTACTGGAGTGGATTGCCATTTTCTTCTCCAGCGGATCTTCCCGACCCAGGGATTGAACCCAGGTCTCCTGCATTGTAGACAGACGCTTTACTGTCTGAGCCACCAGTCTGTAATTATTTAAGAACCATTAATTTGAAAACATTCAAGATACACCATCTTACATGGAAAAAAAGAAATTCTCACCCTTAAAACAGAGTATTTTAAAAAATTTAAAAAAAAAAAAAAAAAAAAAGGCACATTTCTCAGGTATAAAAGAAGTACCTCCTCAGCAGCTGCTGTATTTCTGATGGCTTGTAAAAGGAATGTGATCTTCGACTGGCCTGGGATATTCTCATAGGTTTCCTACATGAAAAACATTAAAGATTAGAATATCACGTTAGAAGACTTCACGAGCATACCAATGAAAGGAAATGATAAGAAGAGCAGGAAAGATTCATGCATGATGAGTCCACCAATCTAGGTCTGGTGGAAGTTTTCTCCTGTGACAGAACATACTTCGGACAGGTCAGGAAAGGGAAAATATCAAATAAGTGACTTAGGTAAGATCCTTTCTGCCCTTCTTAAATAGATTTTTCTGATGTACAGGATCTTAGGTTCCTGATTAATAAAACTCAAGGCCTGGGAGGGGAGTTCAGATGGGGGACACATGTACACCCATGGATGATTCATGTCAATGTATGGCAAAAACCACTCCAACACTGTAATTAGCCTCCCATTAAAATTAATTAATTAATTAAAAGGAAAAAACAAAACAAAACATAAACTTAAGGCCTAAGAGAACCAAAACCTTGATCAATGTGATGGGCTACCATGCTGCCAAGTTAAGTGCTCACTCCATATCCTCCTCCATCATGGAAAACTGCTAATTTTGTCAGCATTGTTTTGATCAGATGATGCAGAACTGGTTCAAATTACCACTTATAACCACCGGAGAAACAAGCTCAGATGAAGCAAGTCAGAGAAAGGGCAAGTATTCAACTTCTCTATCCTACATTTTCTTTCAGACAAGGATTATACTGAAATCATTTTATATACATAAATAAAAGGTCAGGAGAAAGTTGGCCAGAAAACTTAGTATCATTTCTTTAATATCACTTTAATAGATCTAGAAATCTAGGTTTTGTAGCTCAGGACACTTCTTCCCTTTTCCATTAATCACATAAATAATGAGAGCAAACTGTTAAAACAGTTAAAAACAAAACAAAACCTGACACCAATTGAAAGGTAGATTGTTAAGTGGATCAAAATGTAAGACCTAAGTATATGATGCCTACAAAAGTAAACTGAAGAGACGTACAGATTCATGTGGACCTTCCTGGTGGCTCAGGGGTAAAGAATCCACCTGCTAACGTGCGAGATGCGGGTTCAATCCCTGGGTTGGAAAAATCCCTTAGAGAAGGAAATGGTAACCCACTCCAGTATTCTTGCCTGGGAAATCCCCATGGACAGAGAAGCCTGGCGGGCTGCAATTCATGGGGCTGCATAGAGTTGGACATGACTTAGCGACTGAACAACAAATAGATTCATGTGCATGCAAATGCAAATAATGTGGGAAAGAAATCATTCTTTTAAGTACACTTGGAATTGTTTTCCCTGAGATGTCTCTTGGTAAATATTCTCATCTATCCACTTTAAGGGCATACCATGTAGGTAACACATTAATTTCTCAGCAGGCTAAATTCAAAGAGCTGGCCTGTAGTCTAACAGCTACTGTGCCCTATAATTTACCTAGTTTCTTTCTAGTCAGAAGTGATGAAGACAAGCAAAGGAAAACTGGACTTCTCTGAATCCACACCTCCCATTTGTCTAGTGCTCTGTGGTACCCTGGGATATTGACAGATAAGGAAATAAAGGCTCAGAAGTTAAACAACTGGCTCAATATCACAGACAATAAATAGTGGAAAGAACTCTGGTCTTCTGAGGCTAACCATACCTCCAATCTCCCTGACACTGAACACTCTCTGGATTTCACCTCTGGAGCCCAACTGTCCTAAACAACCAGTGCTATTTAGTTTTCAAACTTCTCAGTATCTGAACTTGGGGAAAAACACATTTTGAGGGAAAGACAATACAAAACCTCTGATAACCTCAAGTTCCTCTCTAGTACATAAACATGGAAGAACATAACACTGCTGAAAACTGACCAAAAGCATTCGCAGCTGAGGAGAGAAGAGGGTCTGAATGTATCCAGAAATGAGGTAATTCATGTAAAGGTATTTTCATTTAAACAAACTCTCTCACAATACAGTAAAAATGTTTTCTGTTCCTTGTACTAGCTTAGCCCCTGTTGCCCTGTAGATGCTATAAACATTTAACTTTTCAGTGGTCTAAATTAAGTTGTGGGGAAAAAAATATTCTTCACTAAGATACCACGCTCAGAAAACTTATTAAACTCTATTCCATAACATCTTAAAAGTCAACTAGATGAGAGTTTAGCGTGACCCCTGAATCCTACAAGAAGGTTCTCCCCATTTGATATGTTTCAGTGTGGCAATCCAGATGTAATATTATTACATTTATACCACAACACTGTCAGGATAGTTTGGCACCAAGAACACAGCCGTGAAGTCAAAAGAATAACTTTTTCTTAGCCTAAGTTGACAGAGTTCCACAGAGATAGAAATGGTATCACTTTTTGGTTGTATTCCCAGGACGGAGCAGGTTAGAGTACAGCAAATACAAGGAATTTTTCTAAGAATATTCCTAGCACTAGCCCAGGCAGGTTCAATGAAATGTGAGCAGTGTCACTGTAATAGAAGTTCAATTCCATTTGATACCATCAAAAACAATCACACAATGTAAAGCAGACCTCATCTAACCCTCCCAAAGGAGAAATGCTAATATGCACTCATCTTCCTCATTCATGGGCTTCCCTGGTGGACTCAGATGGTGAAGAATCTACCTGCAATGTGGGAGACCTGGGTTCAACACCTGGGTCAGGAAGATCCCCTGGAGAAGGAAACGGCAACCCAATCCAGTATTCTTGCCTGGGATATCCCATGAACAGATGAGACTGGTGGGCTACAGTCCATGGGGTCCTAAAGAGTCAGACACAATTGAGCAACTAACACTTTCACTTACCTTGTATTTGGAAATGTAAAGAGAGGACAAACAACTTTTATCTAAGGAACACTCTGGTTCAGGTAAAATTTGCCCTCCTTCAAATCTCATCAATCAAGTGTCCGTACTAGAATCAATGAAGAATATACGTCATTGGAAACAACTGAGAATATAAAATCCATGCATATATGATTAGTGAAATACTCAAGCTTATGTCATGAAAAATGTCCAGTCATGAATGCCATGGACATTCAACTTATTCTGTTAATTACTGAATTTTGGGACCTAGGGGCATTCAAAT
Source organism: Madoqua kirkii (assembly GCA_006408675.1). Taxonomy (NCBI): domain Eukaryota; kingdom Metazoa; phylum Chordata; class Mammalia; order Artiodactyla; family Bovidae; genus Madoqua; species Madoqua kirkii. The sequence goes on from SJYC01076920.1 coordinate 84,189, forward strand.
CATTTCTTCAAATACCAGAAACATTTTTTTGTAAAGCTAAAGAGAAAAATCCTTTAAGATTTAATAGAAATAAAGCCTACCAAACACTCTGTACAATGTAAAAAGCTTTATCTTTTAAAAGTTCTGAAGCCATTCAATGATTTCAAGAAAATATAACAATAAGTTTTTAAATGTACGTGACTTCATATCTGGAGTCGAAACAAGTCACCTTAGTCAACAGTTTGGTATTTATGTGTCAACTAAGTATTTTTATTTTGACTGAGTAAATTACACAAATACTTACTGAGCCCTTACCAATTCTTTAGTTAAGAAAAAATTCTGTGTTTGCTGTGGTGTGTGTGCGTGCTCAGTCGCTTCAGTAATGTCCGACTCTTTGTGACCCCATGGATTACAGCTTGCCAGGCTCCTCTGTCCAAGGAATTTTTCAGGCTAGAAGACTGGAGTAGGTTGCCATTTCTTAATCCAGGGAATCTTCCCCATCCAGGGATCAAACTGGTGTTTCCTGTACTGCAGGTGGATTCTTTACCTGCTGAACCACTGGGGAAGCCCAATGGCTTCCAGCATACAACAAACTGTAATATTCAATTTTATTTAGTTTGACTAGTTATAAAAGGTTCACTTTGTAAGGCAAAGGAGTAGAAGGTGGTATTAAGGTATCATTTCATGCAGCCATTTCTGTTTCAAATATTTTGCTTAGCAAAAGAGCTCTATCTACAGACAAGTTTAGTGCTGTATTACATGGTGCCAGGGAGCTTCCTCTCAAACATTTACCTTTTCTGTCAAATTAAGAAAATTGTATATTATAGTACTTACTTTACATGTTACCATAGTCCCAGGATAGACAATGAAAGAAAATATATAGTATCTGAATGTTTTCACTAAGAATAAAGAGACTGAGAGGGTAACAGTACTTATTTTCAATTGTTCTTGATGAGAAAATTGCTGAATGCTGCTAACTATCCCCAAGTGATGGGAGAGATAAAAGATTTACAACAGGCACCAATTGGAATTCAAGCTGAACCAGACATTGGTATTTAGTTCAATAGAAGAGAGATTCCCCACTAGGCTTGACAATAGAGACTTAAGCAACTGGAGGGAAGAGGGAGAATTAAACTAGCTTACTAATTACAATGCTGTTCTGCTTTGCAACACATGGAAATTTCTATTATGGGTTGGGATTAAGAACTTATTTTGGTGAAAAATTACCTCTAGAGTTAGCAGACAGCATTAAAACGTTTTTATAGGCTCATCACATCCCACTAGGTATCAGTGCAAAGTGATGTAACTAACAAATGCATATCACTTCGAAGGAAAAGACAACTTTTAAGTATTATACAAATAAACCCGGCAAAAGTCTGAAAAGATAGTACACATGTACTCCTATGTACAGCACTGTTTTTACCAGCAGGACACAAGAAACTTCAAAGTTCATTCATAGGAGGTTGGTTGAGTAAAGGCATCCATAGCTGCTTTAAAAAACAGAACAAAACCCTCTAATAGGGCAATGTGAGATATACTGAGTAAAACATTCCAAGTGGGCAACAGGATGCATATTGTAAACTAATTAGTGTAAAAATAAATGTATACATATATGCATGTAATATTTTGCAAGGAAGATGCACACACCACTTAAAAGTGGTTACTTTTGGGGAATGAGATAAAAAACTATTTGCAATTTGAATTTTTTACCCTGAGTATGTATTATGTGTATAATAAATGAATTGACAGTCACTAGGACAAAGTTAATCATATAGTGCTTTCCACACAGCATTTAACTTCCAGAGTATTTACCTCACGGATCATAAAACCACTAAGTGTAACCAGCAGATCCTCTATTTAAAGTAAGAATGATGCTGTGATTTTAAAAACAACTATAAAATCTCATGAGTCCTGAAAAGGATTTCATTAGCGATGTAAAAATAAACGTTTGCTATATAAGAATATCTGCTCATTGAATCTTTTCTTTTCCTTCACTGGATCTTATAAAAATCTTCAATCACGTGGTGACAAAGAATTCCATATGTAATCAAGTCTGAGGATAGGATCTGATAATGCACTTCACAGAAACTGGGAAGTTTCTGCCCTTCCCTTGACGTGTCTCAAATCGCATCTCAACACATTGGAACAACAGTCTTCTACAGAACCAAGTGTGCCTTACCGCTACCTGATAAATGAACTTGCAGATACATTTCAAATACTGTCTCTTGAAATTTTATCCACAGCTCCACATTTTGGAGGTCAGGAGCCAAAAAAATGGTTTAAAAAAAGAGAAATTCAGATTAGATTGGGTGAAATTTAAAAAAGCCTTAAACATGTGGCATTAGCCCAGATAGACAACGGAAGTCCGAAGATATCCCATTAGTCTCCAGAGACCAAAGAAAACTTATCTGAAGGATGAGCAAAGTAAGGTGCAAGCTGCTTAGAAAGAAATCCTAAAGGCAACTTCGCAAAAACTTGTGCGGGGGCCGGGGGTGGGCGGGAGAGAAATGGAAATCCGGCTTCTGATGGTATTAGGAACTAGACTGAGAAAGAGGACGAAATGGAAATAGCTGGAAAGACGACGAGGCACACTATTCAGTAGGAGGGGTCGGGGAAGGGAGGAACGGACGGTGGTATGAAGACTTGAGGGCAGCAGAAGAAAAGCAGGGGTGATGGTTCAGGGAGCAGCCAGGGTTTGAGGGGGACCAAAGGGCTTGGGCAAGGTGGAGACCGCAGCTGGAAGGATGGGGGAGGCTCCCAGCAGGAGAAAAGCGGGAAAGGGGCGAGGGGAGACGAGGGGCCCGCCCCACACCCCACATCCCTCCCCGAAGCCCGGCTTCCCCATCTGGGCGGGGGCAGCGTGTCAGCAGCGGCCGCACGTGTGCGCGACCGGCGGCGGGGAGGTAACTGGCGCCGGGCGCCGCGGGTGCAAGGGCCGGAAGGGCCTGGGGGCACCGCAGGGAGCCGCGGGCCGCCTCACACGTGGGCTGCGCGGCCGCCGACCGCCGGCCCGGCCCGGCCCGGCCTGGCCTGCGCCGCCGCCGCTGAGGCGGACCAACCGAGGCCCGGGCGGGCGGCGTCGGGGGGCAGGGTCGGCGCGCCGACCCAGGGCGCGGAGAGTCGAGTGCGGCGCGCTCGGTTACCTCTGCCTGTTTCCGGACCACATTGTCGGGGCTGAGCAGGTTTCCCAGGAGCAGGTAGAACTGTTGCTGCTCCGCCGCGGCCGCCGCCATTGCGCTAGGCGTGAGAGAGAGAAGGAGGGAGGGGAGACAGGAGCCGTGAGGCGCACTGGCGGGCCGGCGGGAGGGGCGGGGGCGGGCCCAGCGCGGGGACCGGCACCAGACTCGGCGCGGGACTGAGGCGGGGGGCGTGGGGGCGGAGCGGGCTGGAAAGGGCGGGGCAAAGGGGAAAGGGGAGGACTGGGCGGGGCCTCGTGACCCCTCACCCCCGCCGCGGCCGCCGGCGCCAGCGCCCCATTGGTCCTGGACTCCGGTGGGGGGGCGGGGCCGAGGCCGCCTCCTCGGGGGCAGTGCCGATTGGCCACGCACCCTGTAGCGCCGTCACTGGCGCGCGCGGCCGGCCGCCTGGCTGGGCGCGGGGCGGGGCGGGGGCGGGGCCTTGGCGGCCCAGCTGTGGTAGCGGCTGAGTCGCCGGGAGGGCGGGAGGAGCCGGTGGGCCAGCCTGCGGGGCTGAGAGGGGGCGTGAGACCCGGCTGGGGAGGAGGGGCCAGCTCCTGAGCGCGGGAGATTTCGGCGCCGCAGGCGGGCGTGTCTCCTCCCTTTGCTGTCCGCCAGCCCCTCCCTGCGACCCCAGCAGCGCCCTCAGCCCCTGGGACCCTAGGTTAGACCCCCGACTCCCTCCGCCGCCCCCGCCTCAGAGGGAAGGAATGGGTTTCAAAATCCACCTTCTATTTCCATTCCATCCCCAGCTCCACAGATCCCTCCGTCAGTCAGACTTTCTGATCTTCCCCGGGGCTGTGACTCAGGCCTCCCCTTCCTCCCGCCACGCTCACTGGTGACGCACGCCCTGGGCTTGCCCGGAAGAGGGGTTACTCAGCCCCGGGCCCTGCCGCCAGGCCTACCCTCCTCCCCTAGCCCGTTGTCGTCCTGAGATTGCCACGTAGCACACTTTCCTCCCCCTCTTCTCACCCCAGGATCCTAGACTGTTCCTTTGATTTCCTTGTTTGAGGGTCACATTTCTTTCAATCAGTTCAGTTCAGTCGCTGAGTCGTGTCCTACTCTCTGCGACCCCATGGACTGCCCCACGCCAGGTTTCCCTGTCCATCACCAACTCCCGGAGCTTAAACTCTTGTCCATTGAGTTGGTGATGCCATTCTTTCAGTGGCTGGAGTAAATTAAGACCATATCCTCTTTCCTAAAGAAAGACTGGCTTGTATGATCTTTCAATAAGTGTTTGGGTCACACCAGTCTTTAAGAGGTCAGAGACCTGGTTTCAGTTTGAAGTTCACTAATCCATAGATACTGGGCTTCCTTGGTGACTCAGACTGTGGAGAATCCGCCTGCGATGCAGGAGATGCAGGTTCTATTCCTGGGTCAGGAAGATCCCCTGGAGAAGGAAATGGCAACCCACTCCAGTATTCTTGCCTGGAGAATTCCATGGACAGAGGAGCCTGGTGGACTATAGTCCATGGGGCTGCAAAAAGTGGGACAGGACTGAGGAACTAACACTTTCACTTTACTCAATGTGTGGATAATACCCCCAACCTGCCTTCATTGGAGCTGCCAAAGACTGAGGGAATAGGAGTGTTCCAATCAAAGGGCAGTTCTGTTGAGCTCCTACTGTGTCCAATGCATTGGGCTAAAGGTGACAGTGAAGAAAATAACAATTCATTTCTGCCTCAAGAAGACACATTTGTAGAGAGAAGGTTCCACATTCAGCACACAGAGATAACTACACTCCTGGCTGCTCATGGTATTTATTTAGGGGATTTAATGTCCTGTTGACTATTCTGTTTAGGTTCTAGTCTGTGAAAGTCTTGAAACATTTGCTTTTGAGTGAATGATAAACCTCGGCTGTACGTTTAGAATCTAGACCACTGTGTCCAGAATATGCATTTAGAATCTAGACCACTGTGTCCAGAATATGTGGGCCAAGGCTTGGGTGCTGTGCTTAGGTGCTCAGTTGTGCCTGATTCTTTGTGACCTCATGAACTGTAGCCCGCCAGACAAGAATACTGGAGGGGTTGTCATGCCCTCTTCCAGTGGATCTTCCCAACCCAGGTGTCTCATTTTGCAGTTGGATTCTTTTATCAGCTAAGCTGCCAGGGATCCACATGAAACTATAATTGCTAGCCAAAATATTTTTAAAGAATTCTGATTGATTCATGGAGAAAACTCCCTTTGAAAGTTTTATCTCTGACTGTGATGTTGTCTACAAGAAGATTGCCAACCTAGCTTTGTAGAATTGATGTTTCTTAGATGTGACAATTTGTCATTCTTATAACACCTTATTTCTTCAAAGATAAACCATTGTGTACATTAATTTGGGGTAAGATTTTGGTTTTTGTTTTTTGCAGTGGACATGTCTGGATTCTGAGGAGGCTTAATAACCTCACCCAAGGTTTATTACGATTTGGGGAATTACATATAACCACAACACTTTTAATGACTAGCTTACCTATGAAGTAAGTGAATTGCCTACAGGGTTGCTCAGAGTATGGCCTGGTCTAACATCTTCTGTAGTATATGTGTTTATAGGCAATGACTCTGTAGAGTACATATATTTATTAACTCTCAAATAGAAATTCCAACCTAAGCCTAGGGCTCCCTTAGTGGCTCAGTGATAAAGAATCCACCTGCCTGTACAGGAGATGCAGGAGACGTGGGTTCGATCCCTGGATTGGGAAGATTCCCTGGAGAAGGAAATGGCAACCCACTCTAGTATTCTTGCCTAGAGAATCCCATGGATAGAGGAGCCTGGTGGGCTACAGTCCATGGGGTTGCAAAGAGCTGGACATGACTGAGCGACTAAACCATGACCTAAGTCTACAGATTTGTCAAAATAGAAAGCTTGATGAGACAAAAAAGCATAAAATTATTTCAGTCTAGAAACAACACAAGTTAGTATTGGTGACATCAACTGCTAGAATATGACTGACAGCCCATCTTTCTTTTAATATTGTAAATATCTAATCAAAAGAGAAGGAGATTTTTAACGGTAATGAATAAGGAGATTTCCAAATGGGAGAAATGCCTATAACCTTGGGGTAGGTAACAGACATCCTAACAATTGAGACCAGTTTTGATGTCAAACCTACCAGGTGGATAGATTGCAGGGCCTACTCCTCTTAGCAGCAGGACTGCCTGCCACCTTAGAGGAGTTTGTAATGCTCGACTTTCTAGGAATTTACTGCACTGGAAACCAGTTTCCCATGGAGATAATGCAGTTTGTTTTTTGTGTATTATCTCCCCATAAGAAAATAACTCAGATATTGTATAAAGGCAGTCCACAAGAATAGAGATTTATTTCCCAAGGAGATTAGATGGTTTAAGGTAAAGCACCTTGAACTTGAGTTGAACTGGTTTGGGTCTTTAGTTTCTTACTAGTCATGTGAAGTTCAGTGAGCACTTAATGTCCTTAAAGCTCAATGTCTCATCTATAAAAAGGAATAATAATGGTTGATAAGGTATGATATTACTAATCACAAAAGTTCCAACATTAAATTATAATTGGGAATGAAATGGAGGAGCAGAAAACTTTTTTGAGTCTTACTCCCAGTGGGTTGGCATTGCTTTGGGCTGATTAACTGGGAATACAGCCAGCTCTTGATGACTTGTCTTAGCTTATTAAAAGTGAAAGTCGCTCAGTCGTGTCTGACTCTCTGCAACCCCATGGACTGTACAGTCTGGAATTCTCCAGACCTCTATTAAATTCTGGAGGCATAGTTGCTTAGGGCGTTTACAACTCCTGTAAAAGACAGTGAGGTGGGAAAAATGGAAAGCTGTAAGTTTCTGTCACCTGGGACCTGACATCTAGGTAGTTTAGGAAATTCAAAGTTTGTGAGAAGGCACCGTGCTGACTGGCCATCAGTCTGTTTATAAAGCTACAGGAGCAAAAGAGAGCCTCAGAATCCTCTCTGGTTGATGCTCTTGGTTTTCTGGGCTTCCATGTGGATGGGCCTGTCCTAGAAATGGGAGGAGGCTGGAGAAATGAGGCTTATAAAACTTCTGTGAAAGCTCCTGTCAGCTGTGGTAGAATTTGGTCTTGTCTGTCGTTTCTGGTTCATTAGGTGCTGAATGTAAATAAAATAAGATTCTCCCAAATGAACCATTTGTAATTTTTAGAAAGTTGCCACAGGACTCCAAAAGAACCTCAATTACCTATCCTGGTAGTTGTAAGCACGTCGTCTTTTTGTATCACAACTTATTATGAGAGTCAGTTTGGATGATCTAAATGGAAGTATTATCATCTGTAACTGTACACAGGTTTAAAGTGATGATATTATTTACAGATGTTTATTTTATTAATAGCTAACATAACATAATAACATAACATACTGAAAAAAAAAGTTGGCTATGTTTCCTCACCTATAAACTGGGAATAATACTTCTTCATAGGAGTGTTGTAAAAGCTAGGATAACATTTGTAAATGTACATAGTGTGGCATCTGCATCGTATTTACTTGGCAGTTGCAGCTATTATTAGTTAGATAGATTTGGGTATTAAATAATAAACAGGCCTTAAACAATTACTTTTAAAGCTATATATGATATAAATGTGTAATCAAATTTCTGTGTATATAAAATATATCTGTGTAGTTTCTATTAGTCTTTCAGTTATACAAATTAAAATAGTACGTGGATGAATTAAAGAATAGTTAGTAGACACTTGGCTGATAAAGATGATTTCTAACTCTTTTCCATTACTGATGTTATCAATTGCCTAGATGAGAGCGAGCAGAAAAAGTTGAGAGCTGTTGAAGAGCTATTACTCAAAATAAAAAATGCTGAACAGTTCACATTTCTTCTGCTGCTTTCTATCAAAATGTTCAAGCCCCTCTCTGAAGCAGTCGGTTTCAGTCAGAGCATGCCAGCCAGGGGTGAGTGAAACCTGATTCTCAAGGGCACTGAACACAATAGGCCCTCAGCAAATTGCTGAACTGAACACTTGCAGGGGAACTTTGGACTCTCATAGCTTTATATATGAAATTCACTGTATGCCTGCAGGTGGTTGATTCACTTTAGGGAGGCAATAGAATTTGGAGGCTAGGCTTACAGGCTCCAGAGCCAGCCAGAGACTTCACAACTTACATGCTGCTTGATCTTGCCCAAGTTGATTAACTTTTCTCAGCCCCAGTTTCCTCTTCCATAAAATGGAGATAACAGAAGCAGCCTTCACCATGTTTTAAAATACTTGTCATAGTGCCTGGCACAGAGCAAATGCTTAATAAATGTTACAAATCATTACCAATGCAGATTCAGTTGCTTAGTCATATACATAACTCAGATGAAAATCAGTTACCTTATAGTGCTCTCCGTTGCTTCCAGTTTTCCAGACGTGATTCTCAGGGATTGGGAGACATGGTACAGTACTTTCTGAGCAGTGTTCCTTGCTTAGGAATTTCCTTTCCCTGCTGGTTTGACAATAAATGGATTGGTGAACCTTTAGAAGGTAAGTAAGACTCCAGATTTAATCCTGTGGAATAAACCGTTATGGGTTAAATCTGGTTAAGAGATGGGGGAGATGGAAGACTTTTATTATTTAGATATTATTTTCATTTAAATGTGCTAAATGGATTTTAAAGTCATCATTTGCTGCAATGTCTCAATACCTGAGATGAAAATATAGTTAGCACAAGTTTAGTTTTTAAGTTTAATGTTGTTCTTTAGTTTAATATTGTTCCTTAAAACACAAATAGGTTAAAAGTAAAAGAATGAAAAAGATATACATGCAAACAGTATCCAAAAGAGGGTTGAAATGGCTATATTGTTAGAGAAAATAGATTTTAAAATGAAATTGTTATCAGAGACAAAGGAAGACATTTTATTATGATAAAAGTGTCAATCAGTCCAGAAGACTTAACAATTATAAACATATGTACCTATCCATAGAGCCCCAAAATACATGAAGTAAAGCTTTAATGAACTGAAGAGGGAAATTCAGCAAAATAATTGGAGACTTCAATTTCTACTTTGAATAACGAATAGGACCACTAGGCAGAAAAGCAACAATAAATAGAAGACCTAACAGATATCTATCTGTAGCACTCCATCCAATGACAGCAGAATACACAGTCTTCTCAAGTACGTGGGGAGCATTCTCCGGGACTGATCACATGTTAGACCATAAAACAAGCTTGGTGGGTTTAAAAGGATCGGAGGACTTTGAAGTATGTTCTCCATCCACAATAAAATGATATTAGAGATCAAGAACAAAGGAAATTCACAAATAAGTAGAAATTAATCATCCCACTCCTAAATAACAAGTGGCTTGAAGGCAAGATCACAAGAGAAATTAGAAAGTGCTGAGGTGGAGGAAAATGAAAACATAAGATACCAAAACTTAGGGGATACAGTGAAAATAATTTTCATAGGAAAATTCAGAGTTGTAAGGATCTTTATTAAAAAGGAAGAGAGATCTCAAATCAACAATCTAATTTCCCTGAAACTAGGAAAAGGGCAAACTAAACCCAAAGTAAGAAGAAGAAATAAAAAGAAAGGAAATAAATGAAATAGAGAAAGAAAAACAATATAGAAAAAATTTTTATTCTTTGAAAAGTCAAAAAATTGACAAACTTGACTTGGTTGACCATGAAAAGAAGATTCAAATTACTAAAATTAGAAATAAAAAAGGAGGGAATTCCTTTGTGAGACTGTGGTTAGGACTTGGTGATTTCAGTGCAGTGGCCCAGATTCAGGCCCTGGTCAGGGAACTAAGATCCCGCAAGCCTTGTGGCACAGCCCCCAAAATAAAATAAGACAAGAGGAAATCACTATTAAACTTTCATAAATAGAAAGAATTATAAAGGAATACTATGAGGAATCGGAGAAGGCGATGGCAACCTACTCCAGTACTCTTGCCTGGAAAATCTCATGGACGGAGGAGCCTGGCAGGCTACAGTCCATGGGGTCGCTTAGAGTTGGACACGACTGAGCGACTTCACTTTCACTTTTCACTTTCATGCATTGCAGAAGGAAATGGCAACCCACTCCAGTGTTCTTGCCTGGAGAATCCCAGGGATGGCAGAGCCTGGTGGACTGCCGTCTATGGGGTCGCACAGAGTGGACACAACTGAAGCGACTTGAGGAATCATATGCTAACAAATTAAATAACCTAAATAAAATGGGGAAATTCTTAGAAAATCTCAACTTTGAAAGTAAATTCAAGAAGAAATAGAAAATCGGAATAGAAAAGAGATTGAATTAATAATTTAAAAAAACTTTTCACAGAACTCCAGGACTCACTATAAATTGTACCAAACATTCAAAGAAGAGTTAGCTCCAATCCCTCTTAAACTCAAAAAACAGGAGTGTAGTGAACACTCACTTTTTTTGTGAGGCTAATGTTAACCTGATATCAAAACTAAAGACTGATAGCTCAGGAGAACCACTTACCAATATAAATATTGATGCAAAAATTCTCAACAAAATTCTAGGAAAGTGAATCCAGCAATATATAAATAGGATTATATACTATTACCAAGTAAGTTTAACCCAGGAATGCCAGGTTGGTACTTAAGGAAATCAATCAATGTAATATATCATAGTAATAGAATAAAGTACAAAGATTGCAATGTCATCTCAATGATGCATTGACAGAATCCCATACCCTTTCATAATAAAAAACACTCAACAAACTAGGAAAAGAAAGAAACATCATTAAACTGATAATAGCCATTGATGAAAAACCCACAGCTAGTATCATGCTTACTGGGTGGAAAAATCAATGCTTTCTCCTTGACATCAAGAATAAGATAAGAATGTCCATTCTCATCATTTCTATTTTACATTGTACTGGAGATTCATAAATGACATGATCTTGTATGGAAAAAAATCCAGATGAATCCACAAAAATGCTATTAGAACTCAGCGAGGTTTCAGAACACAAGCTCAGTATAAAAGATCAATTACATTGCTTTAAACTAGCAATGACCAATCAACGAAATTAAGGAAATCCCATTTATAACAACATCAAAAATAATATACTCAGGAACAAATTTAACAAAATAGTAAGACTTGTACACTGAAAATTATAAAACATAGCTAAAAGAAATTTCTAAAGAGCTAAATAATTGGAAAGACATTCCATGTACATGAATTGAAGACTTAATATTAAGATGGCAGTATTCCTCAAATTAGATTCAAGGCAATAACTATTAAAATTTCAACTTCTTTTTTTTTTCATAAATGGGCAAGCTGTCCTAAAATTCATATGAGTTGCAAGAGACTACAAAATAGCCAAAACATCTTGAACAAAACAAAAGTTGGAGGACAAACACTTTGATTGTAAAGCTTACCATAAAGCTAGAATAATCAAAACACAGCAGTACTGGCATAAGGATAGGCATATATAGATCAATGAAATTGCATGGAGAATCTAGAAATAAATGATACATTTGTGGTCAGTTGATTTTTGACAAGGGTGCTGTGATGGTTAATCTTATGTTTCAACTTGACTAGGCTATGAAGCCCGGTCATTTGGTCAAACCCTAGTCTCGATGTTGCTGGGAAGGTATTGTGGATGTGAGTAACATTTACAATAGTTGATCTAAGTAAAGCAGATTACCCTCAGTAGGTGAGTAGGTTTCAATCAACCAGTGGAAGGCCTTGATAGCAAAGACAGGTTTGACAGAGAAGAAGCAATTCTGCTTCAAGACGGCAACATAGGAAAGCTTGCTAGCTTGCTCTGCAAAGTTCAGGCTCTAGATTACAAAATTAACTTTTATCTGAATTTCCACTTGGTGGCCTGCCCTACAATTTCAGACATGCTAGGCCTGACATTCATGGTAGCTAATTCCTTAAGATGAATCTCTCTATAATGTATGCTAATGGTTCTCTGGAGAATGCTGATATATACGGGCACCAAGACCATTCAATGTGTAAGAACACTCTTTTTTAACAAAGATTGCTGGTACAACTTGATATCATCTTTTGCATGATATCCACATGGAAAAGAATGAAGCGGGACTGCTAGCTTGCACAGGGTGTAGACCTCAAAATGAAGCACAGATCTAAATGTGGGAGCTAAAACTATAATGTTCTTGGAAGAAAACATGAGATCAAAGCTTCCTGGCCTTGAATTAAGCATTGGTTTCTTAGATGTGACACCAAAATCACAAAAAGACAAAAAAGAACAGATACAACTTTTGTGCTTGCAAGGAAACCATCAAGAAAATTAATCCATAGAATGGGAGAAATATTTGCAAATCATATAGCTGTTAAGAGACTTACATCAAAATGGATAAAGAACTATACAACTCTGTAGCCAAAAAAAAAAAAAAAACAACCCAAACTAATAAATGAGCAGAATATTTGAATAGACACTCCACCAAAGAAAATATATGAATACAGATAGCTTTAAGTACATTAAAAGATGATCAACATCCTTAATTATTAGGGAAATATATAATGAGGTACCATTTCATACCCACAAGGATGACTATAATAAAAAAGACTATAGCAAGTTCTGGTGGAAAGATTGTTGTAGAAATTGGAACCCTCATACACTACTGATGGGAATGTAAAATGGAGCCGTCAATTTGGAAAACAGTTTGACAATTTTTTAAAAGTTGAACAGAACTACTATATGATTCAGCAATTCTATTGAAGTATATCCTTGAGAGAAACAGAAACGTGTATATACACAAAACTTGTACATGAGTGGTCATAGCAACATTATCCATAATAGCCAAAAAGAATTAACAATCCAAATGTCCACTAACTGAGGAATAGATAAAATGTTGCTTGTCTACACAATGATATTTGGCAATAAAAAAAATGAAATACTGACAGTGTATAACATGGATGAACCTTTAAGACATTATCAGTGAAAGAAATGTAATGTTAAAAGTCACATATTTTTTGGTTACATGGTTATGAAATTTCCAGAATCAGCAAATTCAGAGAGACTGAACATGGACTAGTCGTTGCCAGGAGCCTGGAGGTGAGCGAGCTGAGTGAGAGAGAAGAGGAGGGAATGTGGAGTGACTGGTAATAGGCCTGGAGTTTCTTGAGAGAGTGAAATGTTCTGGAATGTGATTGTGATGATGGATGTGAAACTCTTGTAAATATACTAAACACTCAACTGTACACTTTGAAAGAGTGAGCTTTATGGTATATGAATTCTATCTCTGATAAAATGGATATTTTAAAAAAAATGCGTTCCTTAGAGAGATGAAGGAAATTGATGTAGATTTCAAATACTGATTTTTTTTCTATTTTTTTCACAGTATATGTAGTTCTGTTCAGAATATATGGATGCATTCATAACTCTCAAACCTGAGCACTCCTGAACCAATGTCTGGGGACAAGAAGAATGGGGAGATTCAGATGAGATCTAGTCTGTGTATTTTCCTCTCCATTTACTTGCTACTTATGGCAAGTACCTTACAGTTCGGATACAATGACATATATATTTTAGCTCACATACTATGATGCTGTACAGAGTGGAATATTAATTGTGACATCAATTCACATCTCAAACTTGCATCCACTGCAAAGATAGATTTTTAACAGTAGACAGTTAATAAGGAAGAAGTGAAAAAAAAACTTCATAAAAAGTTCGTATTCCTCAATCCTACTGACTCTATGTGTAGTACCTCTTCGTAGCATATTTTACTACATTAATATTTATTTAACACACATTTCACTTGTGCATTTATTTAGCAAATACTTTATGGGAACCTTCTCTGCAGTAGATACTGCTAGGCTGTGGGGATTCAGTGGTGAGTAAGTGAAGCTTCACGGAGTACATAATCTTTTGAAAGAAGTCAGACAATAAAGAAAACTAAGTAGATAGTTTCTTATTGTGACAAGTGAAAAGAAGGGGATAATGGGATCAAGAATGACTGGGGTGGAGCTGAATTTCCACCCAAAGGACACAGTCTTCTGAGGGGAGGTGACGTTTGAGCTGAGACTTGAATGAAAAGTGAAAGTGAAGTTGCTCAGTCCTGTCCGACTCTGTGACCGCATGGACTGTAGCCTACCAGGCTCTGAGGAGCCTCTCAGTCCATGGAATTTTCCAGGCAAGAGTACTGGAGTGGGTTGCCATTTCCTTCTCCAGGGGATCTTCCCAACCCAGGGATCAAACCCGGGTATCCCACACAGCAGGCAGACACTTTACTGTCTGAGCCACCAGGGAGACTTGAATGATGAGGCAAGTGAAGAAATGGGGAAAATTCCCTTAAGCCAGGGAAAGGGCTAGCACAAAAGCCTTGAGGCAAAAAGGACTGTGGTATATTCCAGCAAGGAAAGAAGGGTACGGCTAGAGGGGAGTCAGCTGTGCAGAGAAAGGACTGGGAGCTAAGCGAGGACCAGATGACCACAGGCATTGTGATAGATCAGTGGTATGACTTATTTTAAGTGGAACGGGAAGCCAGGGGGTTAAGTAAGGGGTACGACTGGAAAACAGTTTCAAAAGATCATTCTGGCTGATATATAGAGGGAAGTGAGGAAGCTGGGGAACATCAGGAGGTCATTGTTGTACTCGAGGTCAGAAAAGGTGGTGGTTTGCAATACTTTTCTTACGAAATAGGGCAGGAGGTAGGGTGCAGAGGCAGACCTGAAATATATACAAGTTGAGGGCCCTCTGTAAGAAAACTGAACACCCGAACACAAAACGAGGTGCCTTGCAAGGGTCCTGTGCATGTGGAAGGCATGGCAAATGAAACTTCACAAGCGTTATGGTGGATTGTTCTCTGGTGAAGATGAGATGGATGAATCAGGCGAATCAAGCATGCCTAGGTTCGGGATTTGAGAACCAGTGACAGAATTTAGATGAAGATCTTTTAAGGGTAAGTCTGGAGAAAAGAACATAAGAGTTGGGTTTTGTTCGTGGTGAATTCGAGATGCTACTAGGCACCTGGATGACAGTGTCCAGCAAGTAGTTGGGCAGAGAGGCCAGGTGATCAAGGAGGAGGGCAGAGCTGGAAATACCAACTTCAGCCATCACATTCATGGCATTTAAAGCTGTGGAAGTGGGTGATGTTGCCTGGGGAAGAGAGAAGAGGGCCAAGGACTCAGCCTTGAGACATCCTAACACTAGAGGTCAAGCAGGAGGTTTCTAATTCGTACATAACACACATATCATCATAAGAGGGAACTGGCGCAGTAAACCTGTCCCCTTATATTCTAGTTTCCTTTGATCTATTTGCAAGGGCTGTTTTAACATCTAGGAATCCAGTAAGGGTGAAAATAAAGGTGGTCAAAGGAACAAGTAAGTACAAATGTTAATTGCCAATTGCACTGCATTTTATTTGAGGGGATTTTTTAAAAAAGATTTTTTTTGATGTGGACCATTTTTAAAGTACTGCTTTTCTTGCAGTATTGTTACTGTTTTCTGTTTGGGTTTTTTGGCCCACGAGGCATGTGGGATCTAGTTTCCTGACCAGGGATCAAACTGGTGCACCTGCGGCATTGAAAGGTGAAATGAGGGAAGTCTCCCTATTTTTATTTTTCATGTTTCAGGAGATGTATTAGTGGTGGTGGTGCTGAGGAAATACCATTTTCTCTAAATCTTCAACTATCAGCCTTCCTACAATCTCATCTACTTCTTAACCTCACTTAGAAATCATGCTTTAACAATATGGAATTAAAATGATTATTTAAAGAAATTAGATCAAATCAAAACTAAGATGTCAAATGCTATTCTTTTCCCATCTCAATCTGAGCTGTTATATAAATTGTTTACACTTAAGTTTTTGCTTAATCATCAGAGATAATAGTCCAAGCCCTTTTAAAGAACATAGAAAGTAAATGGGATGATTGCTGGGTCATAAGGCAGTTCTATTTCCAGATTTTTAAGGACTCTCCACACTGTTCTCCACAGTGGCTGTACTAGTTTGCATTCCCACCAACAGTGTAAGAGGGTTCCCTTTTCTCCACATCCTCTCCAGCATTTATTGCTTGTAGACTTTTGGATCACAGCCATTCTGACTGGTGTGAAATGGTACCTCATTGTGGTCTTGATTTGCATTTCTCTGACAATGAGTGATGTTGAGCATCTTTTCATGTGTTTGTTAGCCATCCATATGTATTCTTTGGAGAAATGCGTATTTAGTTCTTTGGCCCATTTTTGGATTGGATCGTTTATTTTTCTGGAGTTGATCTGCATAAGTTGCATGTATATTTTTGAGATTAGTTGTTTGTCAGTTGCTTCATTTGCTATTGTTTTCTCCCATTCAGAAGGCTGTCTTTTCACCTTACTTATAGTTTCCTTTGTTGTGCAGAAGCTTTTAATTTTAATTAGATCCCATTTGTTTATTTTTGCTTTTATTTCCAGTATTCTGGGAGGTGGATCATAGAGGATCCTGCTGTGATTTATGTCAGAGGGTATTTTGCCTATGTTCTCTTTGACACTGTCTAATAGGAGAGAGAGTTTTCTATTTTCTACTTTGAAAATATTTAAAGACTTTTCTACCTCCTTTGCAGAAATCAAATGTGGTCCAAACCTAGATCTGCAACTAGTATCTGCTGTCTGGAGGAGAAAGAGTTATGTCCTCTTCTTTGTGTTTCTGATTTTCTGTTCACTTGCTTTCCTGGCTCCCTCAGGTAGAATCAACTGCTAATCTGCTTAGATTAGGTTTGATTCTCAAACCATGTGCCCACGGCACTACAAATAACTTGAGTTATTTTAAAATAAAATACAAATATTTTCTTTTAATTTATATGTACTTTTTTCAGTTATTAAGTTGATGGGGCACAAGTATTTAAGTTGTCTGAACTCAGTTACTTCATAAACAAAGCTGTTAAGTATTTCTTTTGGACTAGGGAGGGAACCGTTTTAAAAGTACTCAGTCACCAACAGCACCATGAACCAAGAAAGTTTGGGAACCTCTGACTAAATAATTATTTGGCATATTTTACTAGTAGTTAGGGTTACTATGTCTTAAAAGTTAGTTGTTGTAGATGGACTTTTCTTCTTGGGCCATGTGGTAAGCAAGCTGATAAGGGGCTGTCCCCCTGTGGTAGGTCTGGTCTTTCTCACCCTGTTTTCACTTCCTTCAGGCTTATATCTGGGTGGTTACTTTGTAGCTAGAATCTATTTTCTCATCTACTTTTACCAGTAGCTCTGTAGTGGGAGGTGTGTCCAGCTATTTAATAAAGTAGTACCTTGATTCCCATTCTGCTGTTGACCATTGTCTATAGTTACTTCAACAAAAAACTCTGAAGACTGGCCAGAAGTAACCGAGCTGTTATCAGGTTCCTCAACTTAACTCCTCAGTTCAGTTCAGTTCAGTTCAGTTGCTCAGTCGTGTCCGACTCTTTGCGACCCCATTAGAATTAGAAACCAGGAAAGTTATTTCTTTTATAATGTATTTTATTCACCAATGAATACATACGGAAATGTATTTAGAAAGAAATACCCTGCTATAGCTTGCTGCATCTTACAGTTATATTATATCAACAAGGCACTTCTTTATAAATCCATAAAATGGATCAAAATCCCAAACCAAGAAAAAGCCCAAATATCACCTTTTTCACTTGTGCCTCTTTAATTTTCTCTAGGGCAACTCTGATCTTCTCAGCTTTCAATTTTGCTGCCTGTTCTTCCTGTGGACACAAAGCACTTCAGATAAACTAATGCTAAAATAATGAGAATTTTTTGAGAAGTCTTTTTATCCTTAAGAACACTGTTAACACTGAATTTCAGTAAGAATATAACTTCACACACTTAATATGGAGCACATTTTAGAAATAACCAGGTTCACAAAGAGAGTAGACATATTAAAAAAATTTTTTTAAGATGCACACTTGAAGATTTCTTACATTAAGACTACATTTTCATATTCTAGGGCTGTGGTAAATTAATTTAATTTTAATTCAATCCAAAGTTTTATTCTTGACTATCAATCTGAAACAGACAAATTTCAGGTTTCAAGATAGGGAAAACGAGGCTATCTGTGGGCCTGCCAGTGACTCTGAATTTATACCCCCCTCAAAGTATGGGCAATTTTTGCATATCAACATTCTGTCCTGTTGTACTGAAAATGTATCATCATCATAAAAACAGAAGGAAAAAACACCCAGCATCAATTCATCTCTCTGCAACCATATAAAAACATAGGTATGTTCTCATTAATACATAAATATGAACAGAGGAGGGTGCATTTAATTCTAAGTTTTACTCCGCTTTGGAACAATCACACAATATAATCAGTGTCTCATGTCACTAAATTCAATTTGGTTTTTAATTCACACTATTTAAAATACTAAATGTAATTTTCCAAATATTTAACTTATAGTAATTTCTGCTTCATAAATTTAAATGAATAGCAATAAAATAAAACTCTACTTAAATAAAATAAAACATTTGCCTATTTTCTCCTAGAATAACATACAGTACTGTAATACTTGTACTTACTTGTACTTTCCAGCAAGAGGCCATAGTACATTGCAGCATTAATCTCCAGTTGAAAGAAACTCATGAAAGTAAACCTTTGCTTATAATAAAGAATTACTTTTTAATTCTAAGCTCTTGGTTGCTCTAGAAAATATCTAAAATATCTAAGAAAATATAAGATACCATATTATATATTCCTTTACTTAACATGACTTTAAAAAAGAAGAGAGAAACCTATTTACATCAACTAGACTTTATCTGCTCTAGATTGTGACTAATAATCACAAAACTGAAGTTTTCAGGGCAAAAAACCAAGTTAACGCAATTCATTTAATAGATTATTCCCTGTTCTCTTAAATTCTTTTGGCTTTCTTATTTTTGATCTGCTTCTCTTCTCATTTCATACTCTAGGCTGTCTCCCTCATTTCAAGCTTAGTATTTACTACTCTGCAGAACAGAGAAGAAAACAGTTAGGGAAGAAAGTGGGCTTGTTTGCCAGAAATCTGATCCATTTCAATGAAAGCAGTCAGTGAATTAACATAATAACCGAGGTCAGGAAATACTATCTGCAAACCCAATTAGACAGAGAACAAAGAAGTGCATTTTAACGACAGAGAGGAGTAAGACTGGATTCTTAGATTCTTAGGTATATATATTCCTTTGATTAAAGATTAAATCATCCTATTTGCCCCTTTATGCAAATAAACTACAGAATTATAAAATATGTTGACTGTATATTTTAAGATATATTTCTTCTTTTGAAAGAAGGTTATAAAATGAGAAAACTAGACTATTGTCATTAAAATTCCCAGTTTCTAGAATTCTGTGTCTTGGAGAAACAAAATCATTATTAAATTACCAAATTTTGTGTGTTTCTGATGAGTAGAGCACTACTCTATAAAGGAATTTTAAGTATGAGCATTTCCCACTGGTTTTTATGAAATCAGTTATTTGACCATATTTTGGAAAAGAGTAAAGCAGAAGTTTCATGAGTGTTTTCTCAAGGGAATAATGATTATATGTTTCTTTATGGTTCATTTGCCACATTCTTATATTGGTATGAATAGCTGCTACAAAGAAATTTTCCAAGGCATAATTTCAACTTTCACTTCATATTTCTGAAAAGCAAATTTAAATCTCAAAGTCTGATGAGGAAGAACTGACAGAGTCAATGCTTTGTGTACCTGGAATATAAACATGAACTTCTACAAGGCCGAATTCTTTTATATTAGAACTAGTCGGCAAAATTTAAAAAAAAAGAAAGAAAAAAGATGTCTTCAAAGTAAAAAAATATTTTTAAGAAAAATAATATCAAGAGAAAGACAAGCCATAGACTAGGAGAAAATATTAGTAAAATATTTATCAGAGATATCTGATAAAAAGAATTATCATCCAAAACATAAAAGAACTCTTAAAACTCAATAAGATAATGAACAAATCAATTTAAAAACTGGGCAAAAAACAACTGAACAGAAGTTTTTCACCAAAACAAGATTTGATGAAATCTTTTTTAACCAAAGATTACACAGATGGCAAATAGCCCATGAAAAGCTGCTCATGTATACCATTAGAAAACTGCAAATTAAAACAACGATATACCACTACGCATGTATCATCTTAGACTGCAAAAACACTGGAAACACCAAACTGGTCAGGTTGTGAAACAACAGGAACTTTCATTTTTCCCTGAGGAATGCAATTGTACAGCTACTTTCGAAGATACTATGGTAGTTTCTTACGAAACTAAACACACTCTTACAACACCACCCAGTATAAAGTTCCTTAGTATCTACCAAGTGAGCTGAAAAGTTTACCATAACCCAAAAACCTATACACTGATGCTTACAGCAGCTTTCCTTATAATACCAAAACTTGGTAGCAACCAAGATATCCTTCAGTGGGCAAATGGATAAACTATGCAACATCTAGACCATGGATGATTATCCAATACTTTAAAAAAAAAAAAGAAAGAAAGAATGCAGGAGACCCGGGTTCAATCCCTGGAAAGGGAAGAACCCCTGAAGAAGGGAATGGCAACCCATTCCACTATTCTTGCCTGGAGAATTCCATGAACTGAGGAGCCCAGCTGGCTACAGTCCACAGGGTCGCAAAGAGTCAGACACAAGTGAGCAACCAACTCACAAAAGCAAAAAAAAAAAAAGTTATCAAGCCATAAAACACATGGGGGAAATTTTAATGTGTATTACTAACTGAGAGAAGCCAATCTGAAAAAGATACATACTATGTGATTCCAACGATACAACATCTTGAAAAAGTAAAACTATGGAGACAGTATAAAGAATAATGGTTGTCAGAGGTTGGGGGCAGGAGGTTGCGGGGGATGTGAATAAGTGGAATAGAGTATTTCTTTGGGAGTGAAACTACTCTGTATGATTCTATAATGATAGCTATATGTCCTTATACATTTGTCCAGACCCACAGAATACACACCAAGAGTGAACCCTAATGTAAACCATGGACTCTATAACAATGTTACCTATACTTGCTCATCAATTGCAGTAAATGCACCACTCTGGTGAGGGATGTTGATAATGGGGATGCTATGCACATGTGAGGGCAAGTGGTATATGGGAAATCGCTATACCTTCTTAATTTTATTGTGAACCTGAAACTGCTCTTAAAAAATAGTCTTTTCAAAAAGGGAATATAAAAATTTTAATATAACATTCAGATACTGGTTATAAAATACCAAAGCAGTATTTTCAAACTTCCATTTTCAGTTCAGTTCAGTTGCTCAGTCGTGTCCAACTCCTTGCCACCCCATGAATCGCAGCATGCCAGGCCTCCCTGTCCATCACCAAATCCCAGAGTTCACTCAGATTCACGTCCATTGAGTCCGTGATGCCATCCAGCCATCTCATCCTCTGTCGTCCCCTTCTCCTCCTGCCCCCAATCCCTCCCACCATCAAAGTCTTTTCCAATGAGTCAACTCTTAACATGAGGTGGCCAAAGTACTGGAGTTTCAGCTTTAGCATCAGTCCTTCCAAAGAAATCCCAGGGTTGATCTCCTTCAGAATGGACTGGTTGGATCTCCTTGCAGTCCAAGGGACTCTCAAGAGTCTTCTCCAACACCACAGTTCAAAACCATCAATTCTTTAGCGCTCAGCCTTCTTCACAGTCCAACTCTCACATCCATACGTGACCACTGGAAAAACCATAGCCTTGACTAGACGGAGCTTTTTTGACAAGTAATGTCTCTACTTTTGAATATACTATCTAGGTTGGTCATAACTTTTCTTCCAAGGAGCAAGCGTCTTCTAAAATTTCATGGCTGCAGTCACCATCTGCAGTGATTTGGGAGCCCCCAAAAATAAAGTCTGACACTGTTTCCCCATCTATTTCCCATGAAGTGATAGGACCAGATACCATGATCTTCATTTTCTAAATGTTGAGCTTTAAGCCAATTTTTTCACTCTCCTCTTTCACTTTCATCAAGAGGCTTTTTACTTTCTCTTCAGGGTGGTATCATCTGCATATCTGAGGTTATTGATATTTCTCTTGGCAATCTTGATTCCAGCTTGTGTTCCTTCCAGTCCAGTGTTTCTCATGATGTACTCTGCATATAAGTTAAATAAGCAGGGTGACAATATACAGCCTTGACGTACTCCTTTTTCTGTTTGGAACCAGTCTGTTGTTCCATGTCCAGTTCTAACTGTTGCTTCCTGACCTGCATACAGGTTTCTCAAGAGGCAGGTCAAGTGGTCTGGTATTCCCATCTCTCTCAGAATTTTCCAAAGTTTTTTGTGATCCACACAGTCAAAGGCTTTGGCACAGTCAATAAAGCAGAAATAGATGTTTTTCTGGAACTCTCATGCTGTTGCCATGATCCAGCGGATGTTGGCAATTTGATCTCTGGTTCCTCCATCTTTTCTAAAACCAGCTTGAACATCAGGAAGTTCACGGTTCACGTATTGCTGAAGCCTGGCTTGCAGAATTTTGAGCATTACTTTACTAGCGTGTGAGATGAGTGCAACTGTGCGGTAGTTTGAGCATTCTTTGGCATTGCCTTTCTTTGAGATTGGAATGAAAACTGACCTTTTCCAGTCCTGTGGCCACTGCTGAGTTTTCCAAATCTGCTGGCATATTGAGTGCAGCACTTTCACAGCATCATCTTGCAGGATTTGAAATAGCTCTACTGGAATGCCTTCATCTCCACTAGCTTTGTTCGTAGTGATGCTTTCTAGGGCCACTTGACTTCACATTCCAGGATGTTTGGCTCTAGATGAATGATCACACCATTGTGATTATCCAGGTCATGAAGATCTTTTTGTACAGTTCTTCTGTGTATTCTTGCCACCTCTTCTTAATGTCTTCTGCTTCTGTTAGATCCATACCATTTGTCCTTTATCGAGCCCATCTTTGCATGAAATGTTCCCTTGGTATCTCTAATTTTCTTGAAGAGATCTCTAGTCTTTGCCATTCTGTTGTTTTCCTCTATTTCTTTGCATTGATCACTGAAGAAGGCTTTCTTATTTCTTGCTATTCTTTGGAATTCTACATTCAGATGCTTATATCTTTCCTTTTCTCCTTTACTTTTCGCTTCTCTTCTTTTCACAGCTATTTGTAAGGACTCCCCAGACAGCCATTTTGCTTTTTTGCATTTCTTTTCCATGGGAATGGTCTTGATCCCTGTCTCCTGTACAATGTCATGAAACTCATTCCATAGTTCATCAGGCACTCTATCAGATCTAGGCCCTTAAATCTATTTCTTACTTCTACTGTATAATCATAAGAGGTTTGATTTAGGTCATACCTGAATGGTCTAGCGGTTTTCCCTACTTTCAATTTAAGTCTGAATTTGGTAATAAGGAGTTCATGATCTGACCCACAGTCAGCTCCTGGTCTTGTTTTTGTTGACAGTATAGAGCTTCTCCATCTTTGGCTTCAAAGAATATAATCAATCTGATTTCAGTATAGACCATCTGGTGTATTTACCAAATAAAATAGAATACAATCAATGCTATCTTTTGAAGCACTGACATAAAAAGTCATTCAATTATAAGATTAGTTTCAACTCCCACGTCAGTTTCTGCTTCAAAGGCTAAAAAGTTGACTCATAGGAAGAAAAGATTACGGAAACAAGAGAAAGAACCTATTAACATACATTAAACCAATTAGATTCCCTAGCCATCAATAAGAAACCATTTTTATCTTTGCTGGAACAGCCAGGCGGGGCCATTTTAACATCTAAATTCAGCTATTCTTCCAGTTGCTCAAAATACTACTCTTAATAACTATATAAATTGGTCTGTGTTACAGCTGCCTCAAATTTGAATTTAAGAGCTATGAATCTGCCTGCATGCGGGAGCCATGGGTTCAGTCACTGAAGTCAGGAAGATATCCTGGAGTAGGAAATGGCAACCCACTCCAGTAATCTTGCCTGGGAAATCACAAGAACAGAGGAGCCTGACGGGCTACAGTCCATGGACTCACAGAGTCGGACGCAGCTGAGCACAAAGGGACACAACTGAGCATGCACGCACTTGCTTAGCTTCAGGGTAGCAAATTTTAGTTTACTCTCGTCCAGTTCATTAGCAAGGATAATTAATCTCTGCAAGAAGCCTCTAACTTTTAGAATTTGAAAGTCACTGGAGCAAAATGAAATAAAAATATTTTATCAAATTGCAAGATTCATAGTACTTTATACTTCCCATGGACAATAAGCTCTTTCTCAGAAAGTCTGGGGACTTCCCTGGGGGCTCAGATGGTAAAGCGTCTGTCTACAATGTGAGAGACCTGAGTTCAATCCCTGGGTTGGGAAGATCCCCTGGAGAAGGAAATGGCAATCCATTCCAATACTATTGCTTGGAAAATCCCATGGACATAGGAGCCTGGTAGGCTACAGTCCATGGGGTCGCAAAGAATCAGACATGACTGAGCGACTTCACTCATTCACTCACTCAGAAAGTATGGTTTTTATCTACTATATTTAATGTAGAATCATAACTTTTAACTGTAACAACCAAGAAAAGGAAGAAACCTGTAAGATCAGAGTGCCGTGTGATACAGCAAAGATCAATAAATCTTTGCTGATGTGTTATTTATAGATTATATACTTAGAAGACATCTAATAGTTTCTTTAGGCAATACAAAGCTGTGTTCAGTGTCTGCAGGCCAAGTTTAATACAAAGAACAAAGCTTTGTTCATCTCATATTCTCTTCTGTTTATGTTGGCAAAATCGGGTCTTAAGTTTTCTGCCCCTTATCTTTGGATTATCCCTTTGTTCACACTGTCTCACAACCATCCTAAACGAAAGTAAAAGATATCTCACACATATAACAACTTTCTGTCTTACTCCTTGCCTTAAAAGGGCAAGAGACAACCTATTTTCCGCTTGAAAAACTCCTGTGTGGCTATCAATAACCATCAAATGCCAAGCCTTCTCAAATTTACATAAAGGACAAAAACTCAGTGGAGATCTTAGGATTAAATGAAAGCCAATGCTGTGGTTACAAAATGTTACAGCATTCTTAGAGGAAAATTAGAATACTTACAGAAAGTTAAAGTTGCAAAGAACTGGCTCTGAATTCCTTCAACTATGAAATGATTTTGGGTTCAGAACAAACAGAATTGAAATTAAGGGGCTGAAAATAAGTTAGGTGTGTGTTTTTTTGAGATTATTTCACCGATTACAACAGTAATACAGTTATGTAACTTAAAATGATTCCAAGAAAACCTGGGGTGATGAACAATTTACTGCCCATGAAATGTTCTATCAAACTGCTTAGAACCAAAATAATCATAGTAACCACTAGTTTACTTCCCCCTGAAGAAATCAGGAAATACATTCTCAACTAAGAAAAGAACTAATATTAATCAAACATCTACTTGCCATGTACTATAAGGATGTGCCTCATTTAATTATCAATAATGCAGGACTAACATTATTATGATGTCCATTGTACTGATTTAGGCCCAGAAAGAATTATCTTGCAAAGATCATACAAGCTGTTATGAAGTGAACAACTACCCATTCTTCCCATTATGTCACATCCCGTCTGTCTGTGAAGATTCTAGCATAAACTTTGGGGGGATAATAGTAAATAAAAACTACTTATCAAAGATAAAACACTTTCAGTAATATACAAGCAGTTTTACAACTTCTCTGAAGAAATGGTGGTTAACAAGTACAGCAGTCCTTGAAACCATGATGGTCACTAGAGGACCATTCTTTTATATGAGAGATGTTTGTCCAGACTATGCAGGTCTGGGCTTGAATGCAGAGAATAGAGAGTTCCTAATCTCATGAAGTTTACATTTAACATGAGACAAGAAAGAGAGAGCTATGGGATAAGTCAGTCAGTAGTAAGTTCTATGAGAAATAAATAAAGCAGGCTAAGGGAATAAAGAGGGACAAAGATGTGTTACGGTATCAGAAGGTCAGTCTTCTGGATGGCACCCAGAAACTTATGGGCATCAGGTCAGCAATGAGTCCTTTGCCTACTGCTCCCATTTATAAAATATTCTGCGCCGGCAGTAATGCTGCTCCTAGAAGAAACAGGTTGGCATTGGTTTTGCAGAGGCTCCCTGCTCAGAACTGTACGTTGTTTAGTCACTCAGTCATGTCTGACACTTTTGCAGCCCCATGGACTGTAGCTCGTCTGTCCTTGGGATTTCCCAGGTGAGGATACTGGAGTGCGTCTCCTTCAGGGGATCTTTCCAAAGCAGGGATAGAACCCAGGTTTCCTGCATTACAGGCAGATTCTTAACCACTGAGCCCCCAGGGAAGCCCCTCAGAACTGTATACGGGGTAGTTATTTCATTAGGAGAAGTATAATGACAACTGGATTGATGATGGAAACAAACAAGCAATAAGCATTCCTTTTGCATTCCAGGCCCTAAGCAGTGTTCCTGTGTTCATTTTACTGGTTCAACTATCAAGTGTTATAAAGTCCTAGTTTGGAAAAGTGCAAGTCAGAGGTGAGTCAGTAACTGGGACACCGTGCTTTTTGGGGATTCAGACAGCCACACAAGTGGTATGAAAGAAGTATAAGCTCAACTTAGCTTCAAAACAGCCATGTGCTATGGTGCAGAGGGCACTGACAAAGAGAGGCCCCTGTGGCTCTGGTTATCTAGGAACTTCTGACACCTCATTCTTGACTCCATTCCCTACTTCACCCTAAATGTTCAGGTTCTGTGCTACCGAGTTATTTTCAAATGACAAATGCGTAACTGTATATAGGTAGGGCAGGATATAGAGGCAACTAGAGTCAGATGCTGGCTACATACAGCAGGGATACCATCACCTCAATACTCGGACTGGAGCACAGAGGGCTCTACTGTGGATGCAGTGGGTGGCAACAGCTCTCAGGCAGAAGGAGATGGGAAATAGCTGCATTTATCCCAAACTTGCAAACAACTATTTTCCATTTGTTGAATGGATGAAGTTACTCTCTTCAATAGTTTCTCACAGCATTTAGGGAAAAAAAAAACAACCCACACTCCCCAGCATGCCTTGAATTACTGATTCCTGTCTACCTCTCCAAACACAACTCAAGATACTTCATTCAACTACTGTGGCTCCAGCAACAGTCTTTCTTCAGCTCCACAAACAGGCTCTTTCCTCATGGACCTCTCCACTTGGAACATTTCCCTTCACCCTCAAGCTGGCTGCTTTTCATCCCTCAAGCTTTAAATTAAATGTCACCCCCTTAGAAGGGCCTTTGCTGACCTTACCATCTGAAGGAAATGTAGCTCTAATCTTCCCCCTTGTATTCCCTATTACTCACCTGTTTCCTTCATAGTACTTAACGTGATTAGAATTTGTTTACATGCTGCATGTAAACGTTCTTTTTATCTATATTCCTAAAGACTGAGGGCAGGGAAAATGTCCACTTTATACAGTATTATATCCCAGCACCTAACATAGTACAAGACTCAACAAAAATATTTGAAAAACAGACAATGGAAATGGTAAAATGTTACACTTCATCTGAGAGCAGTGTACAAAATGTACTGGAGGTGTGACAGGCAAAAATAGACAAGAATAGTGGCTCTACTAAAAAATATGAGGCTGTTTTAGGGTAGTGGCAATGGGAATAAAATGGATGGATGAATTCAGTCCATCCTGACGATTCTGACAGGCTTATTAGAGCTTTGAGACAGTAAGCGAGAAGAAAAGCATGAGATGGCTTGAACCTGGGCAACTAGCAGAGTGGAAACATCCTGAACAGAAATAGAGCTGTCAAAAAAAGACAACAGATATAAACTATGAGGCCTCAGGGACAGTGTGGGTAAGGAAGCTGAAGACTCAAAGAATCAGAGGTGCTGGGCATCCTCCAGGAAATGCACGACAGCAACCTCTCAGG
This sequence comes from Madoqua kirkii, assembly GCA_006408675.1. Classification (NCBI taxonomy): domain Eukaryota; kingdom Metazoa; phylum Chordata; class Mammalia; order Artiodactyla; family Bovidae; genus Madoqua; species Madoqua kirkii. Next base: position 112,017 of record SJYC01076920.1, read on the forward strand.
GAGAGAAGTCTGATCTAGAGAGATCCTAAACGAGGCTCTGAGAGTGAATTCCACGGAGAGAGCGGACTTTGTAATGGTTATAAAGTACGCGGCTATCATGTGCTTAGATTTCTAAACTTACCTCACCTCACCTTTAAGCTGCTTCTACCCTATTCCTAGATCTCCTTCCAGGAGAGAAACTCAAGCAAAAGAAAGTTCTTATTGCTGATTCTTGGGTCTTCTCTTTAAGTGGACACTCAGGGAGATTTTAATTTCAGCTTTCCCATCTTCTTTCACAAGTTTACAAAGTTAAGAAATAATTTTTTAAAGAAAATTTCAGATACAATAATAAAAATTTAGTGAAATTAGCCATAATTTGTATATTCCTCAGAAACTATCTATAACTAAGTCAGACATGCTTGAATTTAACATTTAAGTAACAAAATAAAAACATGATTTGTAAAGAGGCAGAAAGCTATTCAACTCCCCCTATCCTGTGCTTCCTGAGTTGATGATGATAATGGTTAAATGATTTTAAATTGTACAATACCAGCCCAATGAAAATCCAGCTAGACTAATTCAAACCATTCTGAGGACAGAGAATTGAGAAATTTACATTGCAGCCTGCTCTTCCAATTTGATTAAACTAAAGATTATGTTTATATAAATAAATATTTAATTAAATTTAAATAAATTGATAATATAAACAAAAATTAGAAAACAAAGTTTGCTAAAGAAACTCACAGCATGCATGACCATTAGTAGTAAAAGCTAAAATCAAGCAATGATTTTTAGACTTTAAAATGAAATATAATGTTAAACTAGAAAAGTACAACATACTTAGGAAGACTGTCAGGTATTTATAAAAGTTAAAAACTAGTGAAAACTACTGCAAATATTTTCTACTCTCTATATTTTCTGATAGTCATTAAGGTCAATAAATAATTAACTTCAATAAAAGGAAAAAATACCTCTACTGAGAACAAGGGTGCAGAAACAAGAAAACACAACTTCAGTAATCTGAGAACACGATCAAAAACAGAAATTACATTCTACCTACAAGGCAATAAATATTTACATGCAGGTGGAAGAAGTATCACCTTGGTCAGCAAATGAGAAGGTTTTCCTGCAATGTTTCTCAGAAGAAGGGAGGTTTCCCTGTCCAGATAGGAGTGCTTGTGCAGGAAAAGAGAGAAAAACAAAACAAAAAAAGGCAATAGAAGTCAGTGGAGTTTCATGAGTTTAAAATATAAAGTAGACAAAGCAAGAATGATTCTCTACCATTAATTTCATATTTCACCTAAACTCAGTGAAATGTATCTAAATTTAAAAACAGGAAAAAAAAAGAAGAAGAAGAAGAAGGGAAGGGAGAGACCCGCCCGTGCCAAGAGTCATGCTCTAGCCCACTCCTGATAGTCCCTCACTCTGGGAAAAGGGGTCACACCCTGCAAAGATCATGGAGCAGCTTGTCTCCCAGGGCTGTGCTTGTGAGAGCTGTTCATGCAACACAAACAGGTAGGTGTCAAAGCCCAATGACTAACCATATTTCTTCCTCTTGTTAAAGCCTATACAAGACCTATATAGCTTTAAACAGTGTAGCCTGAGAAAGGAGAAAAAAAAAAAATCACCTCAGTTTTAAAACTTCTGCAATTACTTCCGATCAGTGATAGCTACACCAAGAGGAAAAATGTTCATAAATATTTTGCCTAATGGTATAATGTTTTCAGTAAAATTTTATGAGTTCACTTATTACATACTAATAGTACTGCACTGCCCAAGTAAAGGACTTGTAAATGAATGACATAAACAAAATATTATTAAGTGTTATACCTTAAATTGGTTAAATTATCCAAATTTGCTGGCATATTGAGTGCAGCACTTTCACAGCATCATCTTTTAGGATTTGAAATAGTTCAACTGGGATTCCATTACCTCCACTAGCTTTGTTCATAGTGATGCTTCCTGGGGCCCACTTGACTTCACATTCCAGGATGTCTGGCTCTAGGTGAGTGAGCACACCATCATGATTATCTGGGTCATGAAGATCTTTTTTGTACAGTTCTTCCATGTATTCTTGCCACCTTTTCTTAATATCTTCTGCTTCTGTCAGGTCCATATGATTTCTTTCCTTATCAAGCCCTTCTTTGCATGAAATGTACCCTTGTTATCTCTAATTTTCTTGTACAGGAGGCAGGGATCAAGACCATCCCCAAGAAAAGGGAAAAAAAAAAAAGCAAAAAGGCTCTCTGAGGAGGCCTTACAAATAGCTGTGAAAAGAAGAGAAGCGACAAGCAAAGGAGAAAAGGAAAGATATAAGCATCTGAATGCAGAGTTCAAAGAATAGCAAGGAGAGATAAGAAAAAAGTCAGGGGTGCCTTAAAAATACAGAATCCCAGGCCAGAGTGATGTTGCGATTTATAGAAGACAGATATTTGGCCTCTGTCCCTGTTGTTTGCACAGCTCCTAAAACCCTTGGAATTTCCTAAGGGATGACAGAGATTTTGTTTGCTTAATGAGGTGGCTTTTGTACCACATCTAAAGTGTGAAATTGGTTGTCAGGAGAGTCAACCCTGTGATTGAGGGTTGGAACTTTTAGTCCACTAACTTGTCTCCTGGCAGGGGAACGAGGATGGAGACTGAGTTCAGTTACCAGTGACCAATGACTTAGTCAATTATGCCAAGTAATGAAGCCTTTATAAAAACTCAAAAAGAGAGCAGTCAGAGAGTTTCTGAGTTGGTGAACATGAGATCTGGGTGAGTGGCATGCTCAGAGAGAGCATGGAAGTGCCACACCATTTCCCCCTACCTTGCCCGAGGCATTCCATTTGGCTGTTCCTGGGTCCTATGTCCTATAATAATCCAGTGATCTATTAAGTAAACTGTTTCTGAGTTCTAACAAATTAAATGAACCCAAGGAGGGACCTCCAGTCTATAGCTGGTTGGTCAGAAGCATGATAACCTGGGCTTGAGACTGGAATCTGAAGTCGGGGCTGAGGGGAATTGGTAGTCTTGTAGTCTTAACCTATGGAATCTCTGGGTAGATAGTGTCTACTTACAATTGAATTGAATTGTAAGGCACTCAGCTGGTGTCATATACTGCATGGTAGTGTGGGAGCCCTCCCCAGCCACCAACACACGCACATTGGAACTGAGTGACCAGAAAGAGTAGCAGGGTTGAGATGCACTGCTTAAAAAGCTGAAGCCCTGCATTATATGAGTGTCTGCCTGTTGCCTCACCTAAGCAGCAAGCTCTCCTTCTTATGGCCCACACCAAGAACAAGCCAGCGTCTGAAGATGGCTGAGCAACCTCTTCAGGTTTATGCACTCTATGAACTTACATATTTTCTAGAAGCACCGGTGAAAAGAAAATGTACAGCCTTGCTCTTCAAAATGTGGCCCAGAGATCGCAGCTTCAGTATTATTTGGGAGCTTGCTGGAACTGCAGAACCTTGGGACCCAGCTTAAACTTGCTGGGTCAGAACCTCCACTTTAGAAAGACTCTCAGGTGATTCCTGCATTTAATAACACTTGAGAAGTGCTGAGCACTGTCTACCTCAGTTATATTTCTGAGGGAACTGGGGTGCCTTCCCTGGGAGATGCAATTCAGGAGGCTGTTCAGTTCCTTTTCAACAGAAAGCTTTTGCTCTGAATTAAAAGCTCTTTCTCATTTGAAAATGCATCCCTCCATGGATGCATCCCTCCATTCCCAGCCTTGGAATGAAGGCTGACTGGCACAAGAAGGCAGACAGGAGGAAACAATCCAATGCAACAGCATAGTGGTTATAGACAACAATACTGTATTAAAAACTTCAAAGCTGCTATCACTAGACCTTAATTATCCTACCACAAAAAGGAAAGGATAGGTATGTGAAATGATAGGGGTGTTAATGGTAATCATATTGGATGGTAATCATAGTACAATATGTAAAAGTATCAAATCAACACATTGTATACTTTAAACTTACAAATGTTGTATGTCAATTATGTATCAATAAAAAATTTTAAGACAGATTAGAGATCCTTCTTCCTTGAGTTCTCTTGCAATTTTGAAATGAATCCCTCCTCTAATTTACTACATAATAAATGGGCTGCTCTCAGGGGGTTGAACTTGGACTGAGACTCACAGTGTCCCTGTACTTCACAAAGTTGAACGTCATGTTAACCCAGTCTAACTTCATTTTCTCCAAGTTTTTCTCCAGAGAGTATTCCTTACTGGCAGCTGCACCGATGGGCTCCAGTCTAGAGAGGAGAGACAGTGATAGCAACATCAGCAGAGGAGGCATCAAAAATACATCAAAGGAGGAATTTCAGCTCAGCCATTAGAGAAATTTAAAAAGCCTTTAATTTTACAAAAAGTTTACCATCCTACTCTAATATTTACCAGTATCTCCAATGTTTTGTAGGATTTCTTTACCCTTGGCACTGTTGACTTTTGGGGCTATATTAAAGGCTGAACTGTATCTCTCCAAAAATCATATTGAAGTCTTAACCTCCAGTGTCTCATAATGTGAGTTATTCTGTTTGGACATAAATAGTTCTTTGCGTGCTAAGTCATTTCAGTTGTGTCTGACTCTGTGTGACCCTATGGACTGCAGCCTGCCAGGCTCCTCTGTCCATGGGATTTTCCAGCTAAGAATACTGGAGTGTGTTGCCATGCCCTCCTCCAGGATATCTTCCTGACCCAGGGATTGAACCTATGTCTCTTATGTCTCCTGTATTGGCAGGTGGGTTCTTTACCACTCATTTGGGAAGCCCAAATAAATCTTTAAAGATGTAGTTAAATTAAAATGAGGTCATTAAAGTGGGTCCAATCCAATATGACTGGTATCATTAAAAAAAAAGTTTTTATTTATTTGGCTGTGCCGAGTCTTCAGTTGTGGCATGTGGGATCTTGGTTCTCCAACCACAGATTGAACCTGGGCCTCTTGCATTGGCAGTGCGAAGTGTTAGCCACTGGACCAATGGCTGATATCTTTATTAGAAGAGGAAATTAAGATACCTACATAGAGGGGAGACCACGTGAGGACACAGGGAGAAGGCAGTCATTTGCAAGGAGAGAGGCCTTGGAAGGAACCAAATCCCAGCCCTCAGTCCCTATCCCCTGCCCCTACTTCCAAGAAAAACTCTCTTGACCTTAGACTTCAAACCTACAATTGTGAGAAAGTAAATTTGTGTTATTTAAGCCAATCAGACTATGGTATTTTGTTATAGCAGCACTAGAAAACCAATACAGGGAGATAATTCTTTGTTGTGAGCCGCTGTCCTGTGCACTGCAGGATGTTTAGTAGCCTCCTTGGCCTCAACTCACTAGGTGCCAGTAGCTGACTCCCCTAGTCCTCACCCCTTGCCAGTTGCACCAACCGAAAATGTCTCCAGGTGTTGCCAAGTATCCCCTGGGGGTAGACATTGCCAGTTGAGAACCACTATTTTAAGCATTAAAATAAGACCTTTTTTCCATTTTCATTTACTTCTTATTATTCCTATTTACTTCAGAATTCTTGGGCTTCCCAGGTGGTACGAGTGGTAAGACCCTACCTGCCAGTGCAGGCTTAAGAGACGCAGGTTTGATTTATTATTGACTTCTTATTCAGATCTTAGAACTTCTGTTAATTTATATGATGGCTTTTCCTCCACTTTCTGTCCATACTTTTAAAAAACATATCTGATATTTTCCTGATGCATTGGGCCCATCCATGGAACAGTCCCTCTCGAGGTTTCATAGTAAGAGAGACACAGTGAGAGAAGGGGAAGATAAATTCCTTTCTTCTTCTTTCTGCAGGAGAGCTAAATCCAGGTGTGACTGAAGAACTGGGAAGCAAAGTTCTTGGAGGGAAAAGGAGGGATTATTCTTTCTGCCTCAGCACTGTCTTTCATTGTATCCATCTGATCTTTACTTAGACTTTAGCAAACTGAAGTCCAGAGGAAGCAAGTGACATGTCCAAAGCCACATATACAGCTGCAGAGGGCCAGAACCAGGTCCAGATACCAGTTCTTCTGACTCCTAATCCAGCATTTCTTTCTCCCCAGCTATGTGCTTTCTGCCCTCTCTATCAGTGGAGCAATAGAACTGCTCACATGTGGTCAGCCAAACAGGGCAACTGAATGGAGCTGAAAACCCAAATTTGGTCTCACAGAGGGAAGTAGAAGAAGCATGGATAACGCCAGATGAACTCTCAGCAGCACGGTCACCATCCTAAATGTGACCTTCTCAGGAGACAACTAAATTGAGTGAGCATATAGAGAGAATAATAAAGGCAGCTGTCAACCCAGATGAGTATGAGACAAATAGGCTGGATGTGTGGCTGTGACTAAGTCACTTGACAGGCCTTCAGTCCCCATTTGCCCATATCAAGGGTTTTGGTATAATTAAATAAGACAAAATGCTTGGAAATGTGCCTTATGACTTATGATTATGCAGATAACTGTAGGAGGGGATTAATAAGGTTGGGAGTCCATGAAGTATATCAAATTGACCTTATCCAAATGCACTGTTAGTCACTCAGTCATGTCTGACTCTTTGTGACCCCATGGACTGTAGCCTGCCAGGCTCCTCTGTTCATGGATTTCTCCAGGCAAGAATACTGGAGTGGGTAGCCATTCCCTTCTCCAGGAGATCTTCCCAACTCAGAGGTTAAATCTGGGTCTCCAGCACTGCAGATTCTTTTACTGTCTGAGCCACCGGGGAAGCCCCCTAACTGTGAGCTGTGATAAAACTACCTTAACTGCAGAGAGTGGGTTACAGAGGGCACCGTACCTCACTAATAGGTGGTAGCTGAGAACTTAAAAATTAAGTCAGTTCGTGTTACATGCCTTATCTCATAATCCTCACAATAACTCTTGATCACCTAGCTACGATTATTATTTCTATTTTACAGATAAGGAGACTGGGCACACAGAGGTTAACAACTTGGCCAAGGAATTACCACTTCTGGACGTGTCACAACTGAGCACGGTGGCAAGAAGCGTGGCAGTATGCTGTGTATTTGCTCACGCTCTGTCTCCAAATGTGGGTTTATCTTTCAAGGCAGTAAAGAGTAACAGTTAAGGCTCTGAAGTCAGCTATCCTGGGCTCAGGTCTTGGTTCTTGTGACCTCTGGATAGCTACTTAATTTCTCTAATCAATTTATTTTCTCATCTGTAAAACGTGACTAAAATTACCTAGAATATTAGGTTGTTGTGATGGATAAGTTGGCTAATGCATACAAAATACTCAGTGCAGCATAACTGTTCTAGAGCTGCAATTTCTTGGGAACATCTTGCTGGGGAAAATGAGGCCCTTTAATAAAATTACATAAACCTGGTAAAAATGCATGTGTCCAATCCCAAAGAAAGGCAATGCCAAAGAATGCTCAAACTACCACACAATTACACTCATCTCACAGGCTAGTAAAATAATGCTCAAAATTCTCCAAGCCAGGCTTCAGCAATACATGAACTGTGAACTTCCATATGTTCAAGCTGATTTTAGAAAAGGCAGAGGAACCAGAGATCAAATTGCCAACATCTGCTGGATCATGGAAAAAGCAAGAGAGTTCCAGAAAAACATCTATTTCTGCTTTATTGGCTATGCCAAGGCCTTTGACTATGTGGATCACAATAAACTGTGGAAATTTCTGAAGGAGATGGGAATACCCGACGACCACCTGACCTGCCTCTTGAGAAATCTATATGCAGGTCAGGAAGCAACAGTTAGAACTGGACATGGAACAACAGACTGGTTCCAAATAGGGAAAGGAGTCCGTCAAGGCTGTATATTGTCACCCTGTTTATTTAACTTATATGTAGAGTACATCATGAGAAACGCTGGGCTGGAATAAGCACAAGCTGGAGTCAAGATTACCGGGAGAAATATCAATAACCTCAGATATGCAGCTGATACCACCCTTATGGCAGAAAGTGAAGAAGAACTAAAAAGCCTCTTGATGAAAGTGAAAGAGGAGAGTGAAAAAGTTGGCTTAAAGCTCAACATTCAGAAAATGAAGATCATGGCATCTGGTCCCATCACGTCATGGCAAATAGGTGGGGAAACAATGGAAACAGTGACAGAACTTTAGTTTCATGGGCTCCAAAATCACTGCAGATGGTGACTGCACCTATGAAATTAAGAGACATTTGCTCCTTGAAAGAAAAGCTATGATGAACCTAGACAGTGATTCAAAAAGCAGAGATATTACTTTGCTGACAATGGTCCATCTAGTCTAAGCTATGATTTTTCCAGTAGTCCTGTCTGGATATGAGAGTTGGACCATACAAAAGGCTGAGCATTGAAGAACTGATACTTTCTAGCTGTGGTGCTGGAGAAGACTCTCGAGGTTCCCTTGGACAGCAAGGAGATCTAACCAGTCAATCTGGAAGGAAATCAGTCCTGAATATTCATTAGAAGGATTGATACTAAAGCTGAAGCTCCAATACTTTGGCTACCTGATGCAAAGAGCTGATTCACTGGAAAAGACCCTGAGCCTGGGGAAGATTGAAAGCAAGAGAAGAAGTAGGTGACAGAGGATGAGATAATTGGATGGCATCACTGATCCAATGGACATGGGTTTGAGCAAACTCTGGGAGACAGTGGAGGACAGGGAAGCCTGGCATGCTACCGTCCATGGGGTCGCAGAGTCAGACATGATTGAGCGACTGAACAGCAAGAACAATAAATCCAAAATATTATAATTTCAACACATAATCACTATTTAAAATAAGTATTTTCCTTTTTTTTTCTTAATAAATCTTTGAAGTCCACCCTATATTTATACACTCAGCACATCAAATTCAGAATAGCTACATTTCAAAGGATGAGAGGCCACAGGCAGCAAGCTGCTCCTGTACTGCACAGCACTGACCTGGAGGATTTGTTAAAACACAGATTGCGGTGCTCACGCCCTGAATTTCTGATTGAACAAATTGGGGTGGCGCCTGAGAATGTGCATTTCTAACAAGCTCGCTGGTGATGCTGATGCAGCTGGACTGGGGTCACAGCCTGAGGACAATGTGTGTTGAGGGAGCCCAAACCCAGTTGCCTAATGGGGTCTTTAGTCTCAGGAACACATCTCCCCACCCATCACCCTAAAGGAAGTATGGAAAAACAAAGAGTTCTGAGAATCTCTGGTCATAAAAATAGCAGTTTCAATAGTACAAATTCTCACATGCAAACTCTAGGGGCATTTAGAGGAGAGAAAGCAAGTGAAGAGATCTCTCATCTGACCATATTTCATTTAGCTCAGAGAGCCCCTCCTGTTTGTTGGTGTTGTTTAACAAGGAGGAAACTGAGGCCCAAAAAAGTGCTATGGTCTTGCCCAAAGTCTAGCTGGACTTGGAGCTCAGGTTCAAAGAACTCTTTAAAAATTTTTTATTTTTGAAATAGAATCTCTGACTCAATTTTCTAGTCATAATCTGACATCAACTCTGCAACTGGATGGACTTCCCTGGGTGGTCCAGGGGCTAAGACTCTGCGCTCCCAATGCAAGGGGCTGGGTTCAACATCTGGTCAGGGAACTAGATCCCACACGCTGCAACCAAGAGTGTGCGTGCTGCAACTAAAGATCCCACATGCCACAATGAAGATCAAAGATCCTGCAGCTAAGACCTGATGCCACCAAATAAATAAATATTAAACAAAAAAACCTCCACAGCTGGAGACGAAAGCTTCACCAGCTGCTGCTGCTGCTGCTGCTGCTAAGTCACTTCAATGGTGTCCGACTCTGTGTGACCCCATAGATGGCAGCCCACCAGGCTCCCCGTCCCTGGGATTCTCTAGGCAAGAACACTGGAGTGGATTGCTAGTCAGCTGAAATAGAGGTTATCCTAAACCAGAATGAGAAATGTAGCTTGCTATATGGCCATTCAGTCACACAACTATAGGAAATTACAGATACCTTGATCAAAAAACTTTCTGAAAGGAGAAGTCTTACTTTTCAACGAATTTGCCAAATCCAAATTCCAGCATATTTGAGAGACAAGTCGTTTCAGTGGGCTTTATTTCATAGCCGACAATCTCACTGATCTGCAAAGAGAAAAAAAGTGTGTATTGTCCAAATTAGTGTTGTTCGGTAGACTTCTTGTGATGACTGAAATGTTCTATCGCTGTGCAGGAGCCACCAGTCACATTCAGCTGGTGAGCCCTGAGATGGTGGCTAATGTGATCGAGGAACTGATTTTCAAATTTTACTTAATTTTACTTATTTATGTTTAAATAGCTGAGTGTAGCAAGTGGCTATCGAACTGGACAGTGCAGGTCTAAGGATCTGGGAGGCAGCCTAGGTAGGGCCCAGCCTGCATTGTGTCTGGTTTATTGGGAGTTTCTCTCCCACCAGAACTTGGGATAATGCAAACATGTGGGCACTTTATGGGTCCCACACTACCTAACAGTCCTCACAACTAGGTCCGGTTTTGTGCTCCCAGGCGCTGAACCAGGGCAAAATGTGGTTCATGCTCAGAAGCTGCTGGATGTGCTGAATCAACCGAGGAAGTCATGAGGACATGAGTGATCTGGAGGTGCTGGGAAAGAGAAAAATCTTCCTTTCAACTCAGTGGTACTAACTGGTTGGAAATGTTAGCACTTGTTATGCCCAACTTTATCTTTTAAGTGAAAATATCCCTGTGAACAGTCTTTGATGAAGTCTATGATGGCTTTTAAGCACTTTTATAGGGATTGAGAGATCTGGGCAGCGTGAGGGTTATGTGTGCTCAAGAAGAGCATGTGGGTTGGGGGAATGAAGCTCTGTTAACAAACCTTCCCTATTGCCCAATTTTGTATCAGTCTAGCTCCAGTAGGACTAAAGAATATCAGAACAGGAAGGGATATGAAAGCTGCATCACATTTTGTCTTATTCAGCCCTGTGTCCCTGGGACCTGGAACGTAGCATCAATAAGCACTTGTAGAGAGAAAGCATGACTGAATCCCCAATTCAAACAGCTTCCAGTCTGGGTTCTGAGATCACCTGGAGGACCACTGAGGTAACGGAAATAACAAAAGCAGTATTACTGCAGGCTTACTATGCGACAGGCACTGTTGTAAGAGCTTTATGTACTTCCTTCATTCTCCCAACAAGGTGAGGAAGGTACTAATACATTATTATTCCCATTTTACATAGAAGGAAACTGAGACAAAGAAATTAAGTATCTTGTTTATGACCATTTAGCTAATAGATCATAATAATAGATCATCATATCCATTTCAGAATTGGGACTTGGATCTAATTCTGACGCCAAACCTCTCATCCAGCATACATCAGTGTTTCCTATAGGTCTTCTAGGTACAGATTATATACTGCATAACTCTAGAAAGTACAAGTCAAACTGTAGGGCACGAAAATAGCCTTCCCTCAAGAACAAACCGCACAGTTGTTTCTGGTGGCTCTGGGCTCTCATTTATTCTCTGATTTTGCAAGTATGACTTTAGAACAACACATTATCTCTAGGGTTAAATGACATAACTGTAAAGCACTTGGCATAGCACTTGGCCTGTGAAAGACTCAGATTTGTAGTTTTAAATTGCTTTGTTAATTATATAGATTAAAAAGGCATCTGCTTTTCTAATTCTGAGAGTCTGAAGATATACTATCCAATATGTAGCCACTAACACCCTGCAGTTTTTGAGAAGGTGAAATGCAACTAATTCATACTGAAATGTGCTAGAGTTTTGTAAAAGCATGCCATATTTCAAAGAATATTGATTATCTATTGATTATATTATATTGATTATCTATTGAACTGATAATGTTTTAGACATGTTTGGTTAAACATATTCACAATTTATTTCACCTGTTTATAATTTTAAAAATGTGGCTACTAGAAACTTTAAAATTACATGCATGCTTATTATTTCCATTGGGCAGCAGCATCCTAGACAGTCAGCTTTGGTACATATCAGCGCAGTATTACCTGTTCTATCCTGTTTTAAACTGCAGTAGCAATATATTTTATGTTTCAAACATGGAGACTAGCCTTTCTTGCTTAAGTTCTGGGAAATGGTCAGAAATCTCAAAACAACCACCTCACAACCCTAGAAAACCCATTTTGTAGCCTTGAGAGCTACAGATGGTTAAACCAATAGAACCCCCGCCGGAGCCAAATCTGTGAACAAGAATCTCCTGAGCTGGCACTGAGAATTAGAACTGAGAATGCATCCTCCACTGACCATGGAGACAATTTATTGTTCTTCAAAGGACTGTTGGGAAGATGAAATATGAGAATCCACATAAAGTATATAACAGTACTCAGTACATAGTTGGTACTCAGTACACTTAAGCTGTTATTGTTATTATTTTAATTCCAGGGGATTTCTCCCCCAATCTGTCCATCTAAGTGGCTTATAAGTGAGAATTATTAACGTCTAGGAATGGTTGGGATTTTTAAAGTGCCCAACTATGAGAACACGATCACAGGGGAAGCAGCAGATGGAGAGAGGAAGGCTTTCTGAGCCTCCTCTGTAACACTGTTTAAATGCCACTGATGAGGATACTTTCTATGCCATCTCATGGAGAGACCTAGCACTGCTGGAGGGCATCTGGCTACCTCACTCTCCAAATGGGTCAAAGTTCTAGTCAGGTTAGATCCACAGGGAGAGGCACCCCATGAGTACCAAGTGAGGCAGCTATTCCTGTACAGATCCCTCTGCTGAGGCAGTTCAAGACCCAAAGTCTACTAGATGTCTTTGCTTTGTTCTTTCCGTCCTATGCTTATGTCTTGAATTTCAATACTCCTAATAAGGGTGCTCTCAGACTGCTTCTAGAGAGAATGTCCCTGGTCTTGTGCATGCTTTGCAAAGAGGGAATTTCAGGCCCAGTCAGGGAGGGATCTGTGTATGGAGAGCTAGTCTCATCTCCACCTCCACACAGAGCAACTCCCTGGTAGATGATGTTTCAAGGCCATTGCTTGAAACACGATAATTATTTTAGAAACACAGTGAGTTTCCTTTTTTCTTATTAGTATTCACACCACATTTGACACCTTGATTGCTTGTAAAAATCCCTCACATTAGATTGCTTGTAAAAGTCCCATCGTTTCCAGGGAGAATATTTATTATTCTCATTTCTGGACTCAAAAGGGCTGAAGAAAACAGTGCAAAATTATTTCTGAACATAGCCTGCTGGATGATGAAGCTGAAGTAGGAATCATTTGGCATCATTAGGAGCCCCCAGAATAGACTTTCACTTTTGTGTAGCCTAGGTCAAGGAACAAATCCAGGCCCCTCTCATTGTAATTTGAGACCCTTATCATCTTTTGGGGCTTCCCAGGTGGTGATAGTGGTAAAGAATTTGCCTGCCAGTGCAGGAAACAAAAGAGACATGGGTTTGAATCCTGGGTCAGAAAGATCCCCTGGAGTAGGAAATGGCAACCCACTTCAGTATTCTTGCATGGAGAATTCCATGGACAAGGGAGCCTCATGGGTTACAGTCCATTATGCCCCAAAGAGTCAGACACAACTGAGCAACTGAGCACTATTGTCTTTAGGACCCTG
>SJYC01076922.1:0-16096 GCA_006408675.1 Madoqua kirkii
GATTTAATATCTGAAAATCAAGCAATGTCCGGGAGTTGGTGATGGACAGGGAGGCCTGCTGTGCTGTGATTCATGGGGTTGCAAAGAGCCAGACACGACTGAGCGACTGAACTGAACTGAATTGAATACATGATATTAACAGTCAAAAGAAGGAAAATCACATGATAATGTAAATTGAAGCAGAAAAAGCATTTGACAAAGTCCAATATCCACTCATGATAAAAATCCCTAAACAAACTAGGAATAGAAGAGAATGTCCATAGCCTGACACAGAGCATCTATGAAAACCTACACTATCATTACATTTTATATATATTAAGTATATACAGCTTTTTATATGTCATTCGTACTACAAAAACATGGTTTGAAAACATAAAAGCAAAAAATCCATTACACTTAATGGTGAAAGATGGAATACTTTCTCCCCAGCATTGGAAATGAAGCAAGAATTTTTATTCTCATAACTTAATAACAGAAAAGAGAGTTGGAAAAATTCCCAATACTTGGGAAATTAAATTACATGCTTCTAAATAACACATGGTCAAAATAGAAATATCAACAGAAATCTTAAATTTTGAGGTATGTGAAAAAAAAATTAACATAAAAAGTTGTGAGATGTCACAACCATTATAATATTCAGTGAAAAGGCGTCCCACTAAAATCTGGAACAAGACAAAGATGTCCATTTTTACCACTTTTGTACAGCATAATATTAGAAGTCTTAGGCATAGCAATCAGACAAGAAAAATAAAAATAAAAGGTATCCAGATTGGAAGGGAAGAAGTAAAACTGTCATTATATGCAGATGACATGATACTCTATATAGAAAATCCTAAAGATTTCACACAAAAGCTACTAGAACTGAAAAATGAATTCAGCAAGGTAGCAGGATACGAGATTAACATACAGAAATTGATCACATTTTTTTATACTAATAATGAAATATCAGGAAAGAAATATTAAAATCTTTAAAAATTTCATCCAAAAAAAAATATGTAGGAATAAACCTGAGCAAGAAGGTGAAAGACTAAGAACTACAAAACATTCATAAAGGAAACTGAAGATGACTCAAAGAAATGGAAATTTATCCCATGCTCTTGGACTGAAAGAAGCTAAAATGGCCATACTATCCAAAGTAATATATAGATTAAACATGATTTCTATCAAAGTACCCATGACCTTTTATCCCCACAGAACTACAACAAATAATACTAAAATTTATATAGAACCATAAAAGACTCAGAATTGGTAAAGAAATCCAGAGGAAAAGGAATAAGGTGGGACACATAACCCTTCCACACTACAGAATACTACAAAGTTACTGTAATGAAAAGAGCATGATTATTGGCACAGAAATGACATGGATCAATGGAACATAACAGAGATTTCAGAAATAAACTCATACACCTATGGTCAATTAACACAGCAAGAATGTCCCCTCTCACCACTCCTTTTTCAACATCATTATGTGGTAGTTCTAGATAATGCAGTAAGACAAGACAGGAAATAAAAGTATAATACAGACTGAGAAAGAAGACACAATACTTTATTTGCATATGACACTATCATGTATATAGAAAATTGGAAAGAATCAATAACAAACAGAAACCTCCTGAAAGTAATTCACAGCTACAGCAAAGTTGCAGGGTACATGGTTAATACAT
The DNA here is from genome assembly GCA_006408675.1 of Madoqua kirkii. Taxonomy (NCBI): domain Eukaryota; kingdom Metazoa; phylum Chordata; class Mammalia; order Artiodactyla; family Bovidae; genus Madoqua; species Madoqua kirkii. Next base: position 1,665 of record SJYC01076922.1, read on the forward strand.
ACAAGTTAATTGCTTTCCTATATATTACTAATAAACAGTGTGGACTTGAAATTAAAAACATATCCATTTACATTCAATTCAGTTCAGTTCAGTCGCTCAGTCGTGTCCGACTCTTTGTGACTCCATGAATCACAGCATGCCAGGCCTCCCTGTCTATCACCAACTCCCGGGGTTCACTCAGACTCTCCAAAATTGAAACACTTAGGCATAAATCTAATAAAATATGTACATTGTCTATATAAGGAAAACTACAGAACTCTAATGAAAGAAATTAAGGAATAAGGAAATAAGTGCAGAAAAAATTAATACTCATGGATAGGAAAATTCAATGTTGTCAAGATGTCAGTTCTTCCCAGCTTGATCTATAGATTCAGCACAATCCCAATCAAAATCCCAACAAGTTTTTTTTGTAGATACTGTCAAAACTGATTCTAAAGTTTACATGGAGACAGCAAAGACCCAGAATAGCCAATATAATATTAAAGGAGAAATGTAAAGTTGGGGGACTGTCATTATCCAGCTTTAAAACTTACCATACAGCTATGATAATCAAATGTACTTTTGGTAAAAGAAGAGAAAAATAGGTCAGTGGAACAATACAGAGAGCCCAGAAATAAGACCCACCATAGTCAACTGATCTTTCACAAAGAAGCAAAGAGAATAAAAAAGAAAATGAAACTTTTCAGCAAATAGTTTTAGAATAACTAGATATTCACATGCAAAAACTAATGTAGATGTAAAGTACAGCCTTGACACATATTAATCAAAATGGATCATGGACTTAGATGTAAAATGCAAAATTATAAAATTCTAGGAGATATACAGCAGAGATACATAGCAGAAAAATCTAGATAACCTTGGGTTTGGTGCTAACTTCCTAGATACAAAACTAAAGGCATGATCTATTAAAGAAATGACAAACTAAACTTAATTAAAATTAAAATCTTCTGCTTTGTGAAAGACACTGCCAAAAGATTGAAAAGATAAGCCAAAGATTAGTAGAAAAAAACCGCAAAACATATATCTGATAAATGATTGCTGTCTGAAATATACAAAGAACTCTAAAACTCGACAGTGAGAAAACAAAATTAACTTAAAAATAGGTTAAAAAAATGCTGCCAAACCCCACCCCAATTGTTTTAAATACACAACAAAATTTAAAAGCATGTATCATAGCTTTATATAAAATATATGTATAAAATATACATCATAACTCTTAAAGAAATGGGAATACCAGACTACCTTACTTATCTCTTGAGAAATTTGTATGCAGGAAAAGAAGCAACAGTTAAAGCCAGCCATGGAACAATGGACTGGTTCAAAATTAGGCTATATATTGTCACCCTGTTTAGTACATCATGTGAAATCCCAGGCTGGATGAAGCTGGAATCAGGATCGCCAGGAGAAGTATCAATAACCTCAGATATGTAGATGATACCAGTCTAACAGCAGAGAGTGAAGAGAAACTAAAGAGCTTCATGATGAGGGTGAAAGAGGAGCATGAAAAAGGTGGTTTAAAACTCAACATTCAAAAACCTAAAATCATGGCATCCAGCCTCATCACTTCATGGCAAATAGATGGGGAAAAAGTAGAAACAGAGACAGATTTTACTTTCTTGGACTCCAGAAATCACTGCAGATGGTGACTACAGCTGTGAACTTAAAAAATGCTTGCTCCTTCAAAGAACAGCTACGACAAACCTAGACAGTGTATGAAAAAGCAGAGATATCATTTTGCTGACAAAAGTCCATATAGTCAAAACTATGGTTTTTCCAGTCACGTACAGATGTGAGAGTAGGACCATAAGGAAGGCTGAGCACTGAAGAATTAATGCCTTTGAATTGTGGTGCTAGAGAAGACTCTTGAGAGTCCCTTGGACTACAAGGAGATCAAACCAGTCAATCCTAAAGGAAATCAATCCTAAATATTAATTGGAAGGACTGATGCTGAAGCTGAAGCTCCAATATTTTGTCACCTAATGTGAAGAGCTGACTCACTGGAAAAGACCCTGATGCTGGGAAAGATTGAGGGCAGGAGAAGCGAGTGACAGAGGATAAGATGATTGGATGGCATCACTGATTCAATGGTCATGAGTTTGAACAAACTCTGGGAGATAGTGAAGGACAGAAAGTCTGGTGTGGAGCAGTTCAAGGGGTCACAAAGAGTCAGACATGACTTAGCAATTGAACAACAACAAACAAAAAGAAATACATGTAAATTTAATAAAACATGTATAGAATTTATATGCTGAAACCTACAAGACATTGGCAAAACGAAGTCAAAGATCAAAATAATTAGAAATGCAATGTCCATGGATTGAAAGATTTTGTGGTAAAGATATCAATTCTTTTCCAAATTGATCTCTAGATGTAATATATTTCCAATCAAAATTCCAGCAGATTTCATACATAAATGAATAAGCTGATTCTAAAATTTTATAAAAAAAAGATATAAAGACAAAGGTACTGTAAAAGTTGTAATATAATTTGAAAAAGAAAATGGAATTGATATGACAGTCTCAAAAAGACAAAGCTGTAGTAACAATGAAGAGATCAATAGTTGCTAGGTGTTAAGGCTGTAGAGAGTGTGATTATGAAGTAGTACAAGGAAGTTTATTGAAATCATTGGAACTGATAAAATATAAAAATTTTAAATATATTATCTCTAAAGAAAAAGACATGCTAAATTATAAATACTTCCTTAACACCATAAATATCTTGTGCCTCAAATCAACAAAAAGCATCATGTTTAAAGGTGACATTCTGGAAGAATTCCATTAGAATCAGGAATAAGACAAAGGTGTTCATTGTAACTACTGTTTAATTTGGAAGTGCTAGTTAACACAGAAAAGTGAATTTTAAAAGAGGTGTGAAAGTGATAAATAATGTAAAATATTCTAAATGTGTAGATATGATTGAGTACTTGAAAAACTAAAATGCATCCATAAAAATATTATTCAAAACTGAAAATTATTTAAATAAGGACTCACATTCATACATGACCACAGGAAAAACCATAGCCTTGAGGCATCAGGAATATATTTGTGAAGTACACCCTTAAGCTCCCTACCCTTATGGCGCTTGTATTTTAGTTTGGGGAAGATGTGTATAAGAGACAGAGGTGGTTTACTAATAGAAAAAAGTGAGAAAGCACATAAATAGACTTATTAAACAAGGAATTCAATTGACCAATAAACATTCAACTTCTATTAAAGGAAAAAAACACTTTTTTGAGCATAAAAGTAAAGCTCTTATTTCTCATGTTTGTTGAGGGTATGAGGAATGGGCACTCAAATACTGCTAGAAGAATATTAAATTAAAACATAACTTTTTTGGAAAGCAATACCAATAATAAAAGTAAATTCTAAAATCGTTATATTTTTATTACAACCTTTTCTTTCATCTAGCCATTTCACTCCCAGTAATTTATCCTAAGAAAATGATCATTATTGTATCCAGAAAATTGGCAACAAAGGTGTTCCTCATAGTTGTGTTTATTATATTGAGCACTGGCATAAAGCATCAGCATAATAGGGGAATTGCCATCTTATCTTCCCACCACTTGCCTCTCTGAGTCACTACCCAATCCAGGGCTTTGAATGGTTGCCCATTCTATTTTATCCTAGCTACAGGGCTGGCTTTTTGATCTCCACCTTCCATCGTTATAATATCAGAGAAATTTAACTATGGTTGCCTTAATCCAGAGTATGAGAATATGATAAAAAGTCCAGCCAGAATCTGAAGTTCCGGTCTTATTTCAGAACTGGCTGGGTTGATTCTGCTACCCTACTCCCATCCTGTCCGAGCAGAGTGAAACAGCAGCATACCATTCATCCATTCCTCTGACTTGGTGCTAAACTCATAGGCTGTCACCCACAGCTGCTCATAAGGCACTTTGTTGGTCATCACAGTTTGCAGAAGAGGGAAGGTACTCTTCTCCTTTTCCAACAGCTCTTCCTCCTTATTGATCAACTGCGGGGCAAAAGGGGGTGCTGTTTATTGGGTGGGTGCTTCTTCTGAACCCCAGAAGCCACCATGGCAAATTCCCCAGTGCTTTGAAAACCAAGTTGTGGAAGATGCATGTTCATCTGGAGAGTAAGACTGGAAAACAAGGTATGAACTCAAGCAAGAAGATCTCTCTGTTACCTCTGAGAGCATGGCACCTGAGATCAGTGAGTGAAACTTTACAATAATTGGCCACTTGCTCCATCATCTTTGCTTCCACTGTAACACATACATATTCCCATTTTCACGAATTTTTATATGCACTTTAACTGTTAACACAATGTCACCTTCTTGTGCTGAACTGCCTCAAAGGTAAGAACTTTAATGATTAAAGAACTTACTACTGTAGACAACTTCAGGGCAAGTTATTTAGCTTCTTTAAGACTTAGTTCTCCCATTTTAAATAGAAATAAATGAATATGTAGTACCTACCCCAAAGACTTACTACAGATATTAAGTGATACATCACATAGGAAGTCCTTTGTATATTATGTACATAATACATGCTTGATACATGTCAGCAATTATTCCATTATATTAATAACTCTTCTTTATGTATTCAGTGACTAAGAAAGCTGATATAATGTAGGGGTATGGGAAAAGGTAGTTGAAAGTACCAGAGAAAGAACTCGTCAATCAACTAATACTATCCACCTGACAGGTGATGTTAGGAAAACACATAACCAAGGACCAACAGAGAAGAACAGTCGTAAGTGCCCATCCCAAGACCCCAAACCTCAAATTCCACCAGTGCTTGATCTAGGTTCTTTGAAAGCTCATTAAGCTTTTCAACATTGTTCTTCATTTCTTCTGTAGTCATTACTTCACGTTTCCTAAAACCTTCCAGTTCCTTGCTGTAGCCCTCAAGTTTCACTTCAAATTCTGAGCACCTGAAAGTAAAGACAATCCAATCATATTTGGATTTTCCATTTATCAGCATTGCTCAGCCATATTCAAGCCTGGGGAAAATATTATCTTCTGATACCATAGATGTAAAACTTACAAATATATCTATTATACATAAATTTGTAATCCTACCTCCCAGAGACAGCTGCTGTGAACCTATTGGTGGTTAAATATTTCCAGATGTTTCTCATATAGGTAAATGCATATAAAATATGTGTTATAATATATATGCTATTTAATATATGTTGTTTAGTTGCTAAGTCATACTGACTCTTTTGTCACCCCAAGGACTGTAACATGCCATGCTACTGTTGTCCATTCATTCCCAGGCAAGAATACTGGTATAGGTTGTCATTTCTTACTCCAGTGGATCGTTCTGATCCAGGGATCGAACCTGTGTCTCCTGCATTGGCAGCTGGATTCTTTACCACTGAGCCACCAGAGAAGCCCTAATAAAATATATACATGAATGAAATTCATGCATATACATATTATTTATTTATCTATTAGATATTTATTATTAAATGCCTAATTCCAAGAACTGCTCTCAGTTCAATTCAGTTCAGTCACTCAGTCATGTCCAACTCTTTGCGACCCCACGAAACGCAGCACGCCAGGCCTCTCTGTTCATCACCAACTCCCGATGTTCACTCAGACTCACGTCCATCGAGTCCGTGATGCCATCCAGCCATCTCATCCTCAGTTGTCCCCTTCTCCTCCTGCCCCCAATCCCTCCCAGCATCAGAGTCTTTTCCAACGAGTCAACTCTTCCCATGAGGTGGCCAAAGTACTGGAGTTTCAGCTTTAGCATCATTCCTTCCAAAGAAATCCCAGGGTTGATCTCCTTCAGAATGGACTGGTTGGATCTCCTTGCAGTCCAAGGGACTCTCAAGAGTCTTCTCCAACACCACAGTTCAAAAGTATCAATTCTTCGGCACTCAGCCTTCTTCACAGTCCAACTCTCACATTCATACATGACCACAGGAAAAACCATAGCCTTGAGGCATCAGGAATATATTTGTGAAGTACACCCTTAAGCTCCCTACCCTTATGGCGCTTGTATTTTAGTTTGGGGAAACCCGAACAGTAAACAGATATGAATGGATAAATGAATGGATGGCCAGATAAAACCATACATAGATAAATATGAAATAAGATATTTCTGATACTGATAAATGCTCTGAAGAAAACAGAACAGAGCAGAATGCCTAGTGGACAGAAGTGAGGAGCTACTTTAGTTAGAGTGATCAGGGGAGACTATTCCAGAGATTTATCTACTTTATTCATATTATCAACAAAGCAGTTCTCAAATGTACTTCTCCCTTTTCCTAAGAGGTAGATTAGCATAGTGTCAAGTGGATAGGTTCTAGAGCTGGACTAACCTAGTTCAAGTCCCTACATTGCTATACAGTAGCTATGTGACCTTGTTCAAGTTCTTTATACTCTTTAGGCCTCAGATAAAACAGGGATGGATAAAGTGCCTACTCTAGTAAGCTAACATATACAAAATGCTCAAACTGAGCCTGGTATATAATAATCACTATAAAAGTGTTCAGTCTCATTCACTAGAATTTAAACCTCTACCAATGCAGTTTTAATCTCCTTAATTCCTTATTGAATCTCCAGCACTTAGAAGAAGCATCTGGCATAATACCATCAATATTCGTTGAATGAATAAGGGGAAAATTTCATGCAAAGATGGGCTCAATAAAGGACAGAAATACTAAGGACCTAACAGAAGCAGAAGATATTAAGAGGTGGCAAGAATACATGGAAGAACTGTACAAAAAATATCTTCACAACCCAGATAGTCATGATGATGTGATCACTAATCTAGAGCAAGACATCTTAGAATGTGAAGTCAAGTGGGCCTTAGAAAGCATCACTACAAAGCTAGTGGAGGTGATGGAATTCCAATTGAGCTGTTTCAAATCCTGAAAGATGATGCTGTGAAAGTGCTGCACTCAATATGCCAGCAAATTTGGAAAACTCAGCAGTGGCCACAGGACTGGAAAAGGTGAGTTTTCATTCCAATTCGAAAGAAAGACAATGCCAATGAATGTTCTTTTGAATAGATTGCATGAAAACCTTTTAGGATAGTCAGTTTTAGAAGTGCAAAGACTTTGGGGGTTAGTTTGCTTCCACATCTCTCATTCTCTGCAACATGAGAGGATGTACAGCACTTTAATGCAATTCTATATTAGATGATTATATAGGAAGTCCTTAAGAAGCAAAAGAGGACATGTAGGTACTTTACTAAAAATAGAAGAAACAGTGGAAATACTGTCTCAGATTTAACTCTTATAGATTCTACTTTAGAAATTTCTATTTAATCAATTGTATTCCTCATGTTATCAATGTAGTCAATCAACTTCCTTTCCTACTTTCATGTGGCAATCATTAATTATTCATTATATGCTTGATATTTTTCTTGTATATGGAGCTACATTGCATAAGAGCTACATTGCATAAGAGCTACATTGGATCATTTTATTTTCTGTATCCAATAAACCATTCATGGAAGTAATGTGTGACTTCTGGGCAGACCCTTAAGAGTTGTTCATTTTATTCTAGCTTTCCTGCCTCTGTAACCATGGTATTATGTTTGAGATGAAGCTTTTGTATGCCTGAAACTCTGAATAATTATGATAAGCAGAGAATTTTTTTTTGATCTATGATAGAAATGGGGTATAAGAAAATTTTTTGTTTTAATCTATTGAGATTGGTATTTGTTTTGTTCTTTTCACAGTCATATATTCAAATCTTTACTGAATTAGAGTTTCCATACCAACTTCCATTCTCTACTTATTCAACTTTTGTATATATAATAATCTCAATCATCTCTCTGAAGCTCAGCTCCCACCATGACTTCAAAATACTATGTATTTTCTTACTACTTGGTAAGTTCAATAAAAAATTTTTGGCTCTAAATTTGAGATTTTTATATTCTCATCAATGTCACTTTGGCAGAAGTTGTAAAATATTTGGATACATTGGATAAAAGCAGAAAGAAAGAAATCACAGTTTGGCAAGTTTTAATTCTGCAACACTTGTTGAAAATGGGAGAAACTTACCAGCATGGCTTACAAGGCTGACCTAGTCAACAGAAGGATTATTCTCACAATAGAATCACTGCTGTTGGAAAAAATATTACTGTCTTAGTTTGTCTATGTTGCTACAGCAAAAATACAACAAAAATACTATCAATTGTGTGGCAGGGAGGCTCCAGATAATACTAGTGCATCAAAAGATTACAGAGGCATGCAAATTAAGCAAAATGGGTAGAATTTTAGAGAAACTCAACAAAAGAAACTGTAGTATTATATGAAGATCTTTTCTTTTCTTCAAGTATTACCTTCTTAAATTTCTAAAAATTCAGAAATTTTTTTTTTATTTGCTCTCTTCTCTAAAAGGTTTTGCTAATCATAGATATGAACTTATTTACTCTTTTATCAGTTCTTTAGCAGTCTGTTTATAGCTGTCATCATATTCTTCCATTAACAGACTTGTTGTAATATATGTTCATTGTATTTCCTTTACAAATATTTTCTAGTTTTTGAGTGGTTACCATATATTAATCTTTTCCCAGTCAAATCCAGTAACTTGCTTATTATTAACCTTTAATAAATTTCTACAAACTGATAATAGTGGTTGAACTAATCATCCAAATTTTAATTAAAAATAGTACACCATGATATCTTCCTTTTGCAACTGGGATCTAGTCTCCAGTCTTCATTATTTTCTGTGTATTAAGTAGATTACATAAATGGGCTGTGTCATCCACTACCTATGCAGTCATCAAGAATGAGGTTAGTGCCTTATGAAAGATACCTAGAGTGTTCCCGTTTCCCTTCTGCCATGCCAGGACACAGGGGAAAGAGGGCTGTCTAGGAACTAGGAAGCAAGAGCTCACCAGACATGGAAGGTGATCAGATGGTTTGATCTTGAGCTTTTCAGCCTTCAGAATTGTGAGAAATAAATGTTGGCTTTTTCTAAGTCTCTCACTTCTATGGCAACAAATTAAGACAGAAATCAGTACCAAGAAGTGAGTGTATAACTATACACTCACTATAACAAACACCAAAAATTGTAAAAGTAACTTTGGAACTGCTGGTTGAGGCTGAAGCCAGAATATTTTGAAGTACGTGACAGAGCTTATCATACCATAAATAGAACTTTAAAGGAGATTCTGGTAATAGCTCAGAAAGAGAAGAAGACAGCTGTGGTGAAAGCCTTAGTCTTAGAGAACACAAAAAAATGAAATGAAAGTGAAAGTAGTCAGTCGCTCAGTTCTGTCCGACTTTTTGCAAACTCATGGAGTGTAGCCCACCAGGATCCTCTGGCCATGGAATTCTCCAGGCAGGAATACTGGAATGAGTAGCCATTCCCTTTCAAGGGGATCTTCCTGACTCAGGGATCAAACCTAGGTCTCCTACATTACAAGCAGGTTCTTTACCATCTGAGCCACCAGGGAAGCATAATCCTAAACAGAATATCAATAAAAATATGGACAATAAAGGCCACTCTGATGAGAGCTCAGATGGAAATGAGGAACGTGTTTGACACTGGGGGAAAGGTGTTTCTTGTTATAAAGTGGAAAATAACTTAGCTGTATTGTGTTCATGGCCTGGTGTTTTGTGGAAGGTAGAAATTACAAGAAATGAAATTGAATGTTCGGTTGAAGAAATCTTTAAGCAAAGTGTTGCAGGAAAGACCTGGTTCTTCCTGAAAGCTTATCACGAAATGTGAAATGAGAACGATGACCTGAGGATGAAATTGTGAGTCAAAAAGAAATAGAACTGTAACTTTTGGACAAATCTCTTGAAGGGGTTCCCAAGTGGTTCAAAAATATGGACAATAAAGGCCACTCTGATGAGAGCTCAGATGGAAATGAGGAACGTGTTTGACACTGGGGGAAAGGTGTTTCTTGTTATAAAGTGGAAAATAACTTAGCTGTATTGTGTTCATGGCCTGGTGTTTTGTGGAAGGTAGAAATTACAAGAAATGAAATTGAATGTTTGGTTGAAGAAATCTTTAAGCAAAGTGTTGCAGGAAAGACCTGGTTCTTCCTGAAAGCTTATCACGAAATGTGAAATGAGAACGATGACCTGAGGATGAAATTGTGAGTCAAAAAGGAAATAGAACTGTAACTTTTGGACAAATCTCTTGAAGGGGTTCCCAAGTGGTTCAGATGATGAAGATTCCTCCTGCAATGTGGGTGACCTGGGTTCGATCCCTGGGTTGGGAAGATCCCCTGGAGAAGGGAACAAATACTCTTTACAGTATTTTTGCCTAGAGAATTCCACAGACAGGGGAGCCTGGCTGATTACAGTCCATGGGGTTGCAAAGAATCAGACAGGGCTGAGTAACTAAGCACAGCTTGAAGGAATGAGAAAACCTGTTTGGGAGAGAAAACACTGAGAGTGAGGCCACGTGACTGTTAAAAGATTAAATCCTTTAAAGGGAAGGCAGGGACCGCTGTCCAAAGCAATGGAAGGATAACCCAAAGGCAATTCAGAAATTACCAGGGCTGCCCCTCTTCTCAGGGGCTCTGGGTTTAATGTTCAGTGGGCAGACAGGTTCAAAGGAGAGACTGCTGGCACTTATGGAGCAGGTCCTTCCGGCACCAGCTCCCATGGCAGGCTCCACTTCCTGGGTCTGAAGCAACCCCGGGTTGGCTTTACTGGCCACCTCCCCAGAGGGCGCAGGTAGCAACCTTTATCAGTGTCTTCAGTGCTTTCTCTGTTGGCACCCAGAGCATAGGAGCTGGGCCATGGGGGCAAGGCTGCCTTGACCGCCTTGACCTAGATTTCAGCTAGTGGTGCCCTTGCAGAGAGCCCTAGAGAAGGCAAAGCCAGCTCATAGAGTCCAAATTAGAAGAGCTCCCTTCTGCCCTGGGGAAATGCAGGTGGGAAGTTTCACTTGGAAGAACAGCAGAAGCAGAATTAGAAGAATTGCAGGCAAAAGACTCCAATCTCTGAGCAAATATTAAAAAAAAAAAAAAAAAAAAAGACTCCAATCCCTGAGAGCTAAGGAGGTAGGACCACAACCCCAGCTGATATTATTTTTGAGCCTGAAAATGTAACATTGTTTGTTCTGTTATATTTTAGATTTATCAAAATCACTCCTTTCTCTCACTCCTTCATTTTGATTTCTCTCTTTCAGATTAGTAATGTCTATCCTAATCCTGTTTCACAATTATGCTTTAGAAGTACTACGCCAATTCACAACTATGGAGGAATATGCTTCAGGAATTATATCTTGATCTCATCCATTCTGATTTGGATGACACTTTTATTAGACTTTGGACTTTAGACTTTTGAGCTGAGGCTGGAACAAGTTAAGACTGGAAAGTATTTCAATTGAATGAATGCTTTTTGTGTATGAATCTGTGGACCTGCTACCAGGATGCTAGAGACAATAGTTGTGCCCCCACCCCGCTCCCAGAATTCATATTCTGAAACCTAGTCTCAAAGTGATGTTATTTGGAGGTGGAACCTTTCAGTGATTAGGTCAGGAGAGCAGAACCCTTCCTCGCTATAAAGACCCAGTGAGAAGATAACCATCTATGAACCAGAAAGTGGCTGTCACCGGACACCAAATCTGTTGATGCCTTGATCTTGGACCACCAGCCTCTAGAAATTGAGAAATAATAAAATTCTGTTATTTGCAAACCACTCAGTCTGTGGCATCTTGTCAGAGCAGCACAAACAGACTTAGACACCCTGAAAGAATATCAAAGTAAGGGTACAGAGTGTTTCACCCATGTATTTCACTTACTCTCTGTGTGACCACTATGGGCTGGCTGTGTTCCTGTGTGAAATTTATTACTTCAAGTACACTGAAGTACACTGTACTTCACGTACATTGTTCTACATTTCTGAATTCTAGTAATGGGAGGTCCCCTGTCCTCACGAAGGCAGTCTCAGCACCATGTTGCTAAACAACAGCTAATGCACTATCTTCTCCCTGCTCAGTAGCTCATCTACTCTTTGTACATGACCCCCTGAATTATCCCATTAATTATCTTACTGTGGGTGGGCTATCTGTTTTATAATCAGTTGCTAGCTGACACAAGTTTAGTGAAATATGGTTCAGTTGCTGAATATTTAGAGTTAAAATGGTCTCCATAGGAAAATATTTCATAAATTTGAGACACATATTTATACCATCTGGACTTCCCTGATGGTTCAGACAGTAAAGAATCTGCCTGCAATGCAGGAAACCTGGGTTCAATCCTGGGATCAGGAAGATCCCCTGGAGAAAATGATGGTAACCCACTCTAGTTTCTTCCTTGGCAATCCTGTGGAAAGAGGGGCTTGATAGGATACAGTCCATGGGGTTACAGAGAGTCAGATACAGAGCAATTAACACACACAAATATACCATCTTGTGTAAATATATCTGGGGGACAGAATGATAAATTAAATATGAAAAAATGCTGTTAATAGTGTTTAACTTACTGTTAAAATGTTTAAATATTAATAAAATCACACCTAAGATATCATCCATAGATATATTTCTACTATAAAAATAGTACCAAACCTTAGAATGAGGCTGCAGTCTCTACGAAACTTGAAAATGAGAATCAAGAACTTAGTCACACCTTCATTTGTCATGGGTCTGTGACATATCCTATTCCTTTTTCAGTTGTACTACAGGTCTCAACTTCTCTCAATAAATCTAGCTACAGGGATCAACTCTTTGGGAAATTTTAAGCATATCTTTTTAATATACTAATCCAAAAATGATTGTCATTAAAATAAAAGAGCCATTGTCTTTCTATTAGCTGCACCACTCTATCTCATCACAGAGGAGGTACCACTCTATCTCATCACAGAGGAGGCCAGAATGTAATGAAATGTCTTACACCTCAGATTTTGAATGAGACAGCAGAGAGATTAAGAATGAGAGGACCATGATGCATTTCATATCAGAAAATATATTCACAAGGGATCTTGAAATTTGTCCTTTGGAGTTATGCAGTTTTACTAAAAGGCTCAGGTAGTGTTACTTCCTTTTCTACTATCAGAGGTAAGAAGTTACATCTTGTCTGAATGCAAAAAAGAAAGAAATCCTACCTCCTTCAAACTCTTTTAAGGACTCTTTTTCTTTCTATCTACAAATATACATTCACTTAGCAATGGGAATCATGATAAACTTTGCCTATTTATTCCCTGATAACAATGTTTTGAATAGCAATGAGTGATTTTAGAATTTATGATAATCTTTAGAATATTTTACATGCTCACTACAGTTGTTACAATTCACCTATTATTTAAATATTTCAACTTTTGAGTGTGGGTACGAAAAATATTAATAATGATAATATTTTTTGAATGATCTGTGTGTATTAAATTTAATTAGCAATGTACTTATTTATTATAATCCTTGTTTCAACCCTATGAAAAAGTTATTTTATTTCAGAAATACTAGGATGCTTTAATTAAGAATTAAAGATCATTGAGATTTGCAAACTTGACTGTTTTCACATAGTTACCAAGTGAAAAAGCCTATAGTTTCAATACTATAGTATTGACAAATACTTGATAGAAGTATTGGAAAAAACTGGTATATTTTACTCCATTTCTCCAGAGAGTGGGACTAATCAATGACTATTTTTTTTTTTTGGCCTCACTAACCAGCGATAAAATCCATGCCCCCTGCAGTGGGCACACAGGCTTAACCACTAGACTGCCAGGGAGGTTCCATCTTTGCCTTATTAAAAAACAAACAAATAAACCCCCACATTTTCTCAGCTAAAACTTTCCCAGTCATTTGTAAATGTCATGCCATGTCATGCATTTGATCCCATGATTAGCTTGTCTTAATAAATTAAGTGCTGTTATAATGTATATGGGAGGCGTGCTTGTAGCTCAGATGATAAAGAATCTGCCTACAATGCAAGAAGTGAGTGAGTGAAGTCGCTCAGTCGTGTCCAACTCTTTGCAACCCTGTGGAATTTAGCCTACCAGGATCTTTAGTACAAGGGATTCTCCAGGCAAGATACTGGGGTGGGTTCCTTCTCCAGCAAATCTTCCTAACCCAGGGGTTGAACCTGGGTCTCCCGCATTGCAGATGTTAATGCAGGAAACCTGGGGTCAATTCCTGGGTCAGGAATATTCCCTGGAGAAGGGAATGGCAACCCACTCCAGTATTCTTGCCTGGACAATCCCCATGGACAGAGGAGCCTGGCCGCTTTACAGTCCATGGAGTCACAGAATCAGACACAACTAAGCGACTAACACTTCATAATGTATGTGTGATCTCATTTATTTAAAACTTAAGAAAATAAATATTAATCAACCTCAACTGTTGTTAATAGTAACATTCAGAGATTCAGCTGTTTCTGTAAGACATCAATTCAGCTATAACACAAATACAATTATTGTAATATTTACAAGAATTTGTGCATATCTTAATTTCTATTTTTCAGAAATATAATGAAAATATAGTAACTTGAATTCAGTGTTTTCATCAGATATCTGATGATCACATAAGAAAACATTTTGCTGAGAATG
>SJYC01076923.1:0-37967 GCA_006408675.1 Madoqua kirkii
AGGTCATACCTGAATGGTCTAGTGGTTTTCCCTACTTCCTTCAATTTGAGTCTGAATTTTGCAACAGAAATCAAGACTACAAAGAGATATCATTTTTCATTCATTTAATCTGCAAAATACAATAACCTGACAGAACCAATAGTTGAAAGGATAAGGAAGATTTCTTATATATTACTAGTGGGAGTATATAAAAGCACAAGCACTTTAAAAAATAATGTAAAATTATTTTGTAAACATGAACATTTGTACAGTACATGTGGATCACTCCTATAACCCAAAAGAAACTCTTATACAGATATATCAGAAGATGTGTATAAGGAAGTTCATTTTTGTTAATTGCTAAGTCATGTCTGACTCTTTCAGACCCTAGGACTTGTAGACCACCAGGCTCCTCTGTCTATGGGATTTCCTAGGCAAGAATACTGGAGTGGGTTGCTATTTCTTTCTCCAGGGGATCTTCCTGACCCAGGGATTGAACCCTGGTCTCCTGCACTGCAGGTCAATTCTTTACCATCTGAGCTACTAGGGAAGTCTGAAGTTCATTGCAGCACTACTTATAAAAATAGAAAAAAAGATTAAAATACTCATAAACATGAGAATAAATAACTAGTGGAAAGGTATACAGCAGTAATAATGAATAAACTGTAACTACTGACAACAATGGATGGATTTCAGTAATGCAATGTTACATTAAAAAAAGAAAAACAGGTCCCAGTAGTCACCAAGTTACCTACAGTTCATAATACTTGTTTTATGAAGCCATATATATATACACACACACATACATATATATAATAAAACATTTGCTGCTGCTGCTAAGTCGCTTCAGTCATGTCCAACTCTGTGCGACCCCACAGATGGCAGCCCATCAGGCTCCACCATTCCTGGGACTCTCCAGGCAAGAACACTGGAGTGGGTTGCCATTTTCTTCTCCAATGCATGAAAGTGAAAAGTGAAAGTGAAGTCGCTCAGTCATGTCCGACTCTTAGCGACCCCCATGGACTGCAGCCTACCAGGCTCCTCCATCCATGGGGTTTTCCAGGCAAGAGTACTGGAGTGGGGTGCCATTGCCTTCTCCAATAAAACATTTATCCTGCTGCATATATATAAGATAAACATGCATTTTAGGACAGTGATTATCTTCTGCAGTTAAGGGGCTAAGATGGTGGAGGAGCACAGATGCAGATTTAAGTGGTCCAGTTTCAGAATCAACTGGTGATTTCATAGGTGTTTACTGCATCATAAGAATAAATGAATTAATAAAAGATAGGTGCACATGTGAACTATGAAGCCTATACGTCATAAACCAGTAGAATAGAATAGTTCTGTCTGCTTGGGGTTCCATTTAAATGTAAACAAATTGAAGATAGGGGGAGGCGTGAGGAAAGCCCAGATGTAATAGAGTGGGAGAAAGCTGATTATATTGTGAAACATAATTTGGCTGAGACTGCAGACTTCTGATCTACCCCAGACAGAGTTGATGGTAAGCAAGTCTGATACTATTCCAAAGCAACAGATACCTCAGTCCTACTCACATTCAGGAACAAGGAGGTTGTGACAATGCTATCTGCAGGAGCTGCTCTTTTCCAGCTCTCACCAGCCACAGTCCAATCATGTCTTGACCAACTGACAGGGGCTGAGGCTTTAGGAGAAGGATAGAGCCTATTTTTAATGAACCAGAGATGACGAGCTCAGGAAATAATTATTCAACCTCACTCTTTTCCCCACTTCCCATCTGCTTCCAGTATCTTCCACTGTTCACAGAGAACATGGGGCTGCAGCTTCTCCTGGAAACCAGAGGGTAAAGGATCCATCGAGGCAGGATCCATTGATCCTGCTATATTTGCAACACCTAGCACAGGGTTTACACTACAGAATTTCTCAAAAAATACCTTATGGAGAAAAAGAAGTACCAAGAGATAAGGCTGGAGAATCTCATACATTGAAAGTTTAGTTGGAAAACGAGGAATGGGTTACATCATAATCATACTGTGTATCAATGCCATACTAAGGAACTTGGTCTTCATTCTGGAGGAACTGATAATTTCTTTTTATTGATGTATAGTTGATTTTCAATACTGTGATCTACTGTACAGGTCAGTCTGCCAGGGCACACAGCAGGATAGAGAAGGGTAGTAGATCTGGAGAAACAAGCAGAAGATACATGGAAAGAGAAACAGAAGTGCTGAGGGAAGCTTCTTAGCAAGCTTCTGAAAGGGACGCAGACTTTTTCGCCATCTTTTCTCTTCTTCCTTCCTAGAATGCAGATACAATGCCTAGAAGAACAGGTATCATATTTTGACCATGGAAGATGAAAAACACATTTGAAGAGTGGTGAATCAGGAAGACAGAGAAAGCCTGGTTCCAAAGCAGTCCTGAATAATCTAGCCCCAAAAGTCATTGTTACATAATAAAAAAATTAAACAAACCAACCTTTTAATGTCAGGCTTCCGTTACATGCAGCCAAATGTAACCCTGATCAATTCAGACATACCTGCCAAAGTCTCTGATCAGATAGGCTGAATTATTAAGAAACTTTCTATGTAGTAACTTCCAGTGTAGTGGATAAGAAACATTATTTTGGAATAATTTGAGTTAATATTTGAGGCTTCATAAAAAAGAGATTCATTCATCTTCACTTTTAAAATTTAAAATGAACATAATTAATTAATTGACAGCAGAAATAAGCTGAAAGTCAATAACTTTCTTTTATCTGCATATTAACTGACAGACAACCCAAAGTTTTTATTCTTTCTTCTGGCTCATTTAAGATGGCTTATTTTGTGAGTAAATAAGGTGAAGAAGAGAAGTTGCTCAGTCGTGTCCAACTCTTTGCGACCCCATGGACTGTAGTCCACCAGGCTCCTCAGTCCATGGGATTTTCCAGGCATGAATACTGGAGTGGGTTGCCATTTCCTTCTCTAGAGGATCTTTCCGACCCAGGGATCAAACCCAGGTCTTCCGCATTGTAGGCAGACGCTTTACTGTCCAAGGTGTCAAATTTGTAACATATGTTTAGTATTTCTACCTAAAACAGCTGATTAGCAACTTGAAAAAAACTGATCTCTAATGCACCAACCTGTATAAAGACTTTTTGCCTGGAAAAATAATTATGAAAATATGGCAAGAAATGAGTAATATCACAATCACTCTTATGATTAAATCAATTCTCTCTCAAAGATAAAATGAAATGAAACAGCTCTCATTGCTGAATAAACAAGATAGCACATAATAGATTAAATGTAAATCTGTTTACCCATCTCTTAGTACATTTTCTATGATACATTACAACTTCTCAAGAGTGCTAAAATGTTTGAATATCAGTGAATGTTTTAACTACACTAGAGAAGTTTGCCAGCTAAAGGAATTCAATTAGTGAATTTTATGGTAAAGAAAACAATTACATTCTAATCTGTTTTGTAAAACCTACCTCTTATAAATTGGGGCAAAGCTGTATATAGACAAACCTGTGATTTGTGACCAATGTGATTTCTTAGCCAGAAGCTTGTGAAGGATTTTATAGCTCTTTGTAGACCAATTAGGTCCTGCAGTTTCATAGTCGCCAGGGCCCTCTTTAACTGCATCTTCCAAACCTGAAACTGTTGGGGGTTGATGCTCAGAAAAATGAAGTATCAGTGGGGTTGGTGACAAAACTGATAGTGATGGGTCATGGGCAGAATCTGTGTATTTCAGGGGCATTTAAAGGAGATGCAAGACAGAATGACAGCACACACCAACTTCCCTTGGCCTCAGAAACTGATAAAAATAGATTGACTCAACACACTGTGGTTTAATAACATGAAACTTTCCCTTGGAATTCTTATTGCATTATTTTGTGCAGCCCTAGTTATAAGATCAGATCTACTTTAATAAAACACCTCGAGGGGCTACCAATGAACAATGTCGTTTCGGTTCCTGTCTCCATGAAACTGAAGAAATTAGGTTAAAATTTTAGGCCTCCTTTGTTCTAAAACTTTTCCCAGAGGCAGGCCATACCTCATGAAAAATAACCTTCTCCTCATCTGGTGACTCATGACCTCCTGATCCCTGAAACAGCCCCTCTACAATGGTATAATGGTGTTTTCCTATTAATCCTTAACTGATGATTTATTGACTTATAGTCTTGTCTACTGGCAAGAGACCCCCCCGGTGATGTATTTTCTGTTAAAACTTTTTCCAGGTAGCTGTTTTTCTGAAGACTGACCAACTGCCACAGGGTGGTCAGCCAGCCGTTTCAACCTGATTACCTCAGACCTATCCCCTTAAAGGTCAAGCTTCGCCCACCAATCAAACGTCCTCATCCCACCTGTACCTGCCTATGCCCCCCCCAATCACATTGTTTTCAGTGTCCTAACCTCACTCCCGCCTGCTTGTGATTTTTCTGTATAAAAATCCTTAGTGACCAGCGTTCTGGGTTCACTCCTTCCGAGGAGTTCGAACCCCGGCTAGCCGGTTCAATAAAATCCTCTTGCGATTGCATCGATATCCTGAGTCTTGGTGTGATCTGTGAAGCGACGACTCCGGTGATTAGGCCCGCTCCGGGTCTAACATTTTGGGGGCTCGTCCGGGATCCTCGCTTCTCTCAGATCCCCCAGACTACTGGATTCGGAGGTACGCTCGAGCGTCTCTGTGTGAGTCTGTGTTCTGTGTTGAGTCTGTTCAGTGTTAAAACTGTGCTGTGTTCCTTTCTCTCCTGCTGTTTCCAGCCCTCTCTGTCCTCCTTTTTTCAGAAGTTTCAGTGAACAGGCGAACGGTTGTGAGGCAACTGATTAGTCCTGGCCAGGGCCACTCCCTGGTGGACTTTGAAGGCCTTACAGCAGGTGAGCCCCAGTAACTATCGCCCGACTGGGTGAAACTTCTCCTGTTCTTCTTAAGCTGAGGATACGGCCTAATATCATCCCTGTGGGCACGGGTCAGGCACTTAAAAGCCACTAGGGCGCCTGCCACTTGAAGACTCCCGTGACAGGATAAGGGGGTCACGGAACGGGCCAGAAGCCACTAGGGCGCCCGCCCCCAGCAAGAAAACTTCCGTGCAACAGTGCAGGCACACAAGTAAAAGCACGCCTAAGTCCGCCTTTCTGGCCGCCACCACTCCCGGTAGGATTTTTCTGGTGGCTATCCTCAGTAATCCTTTTTTCTCTGTTCTCCTCCCGCCACTGAAGCACAGTTCTGTTTGTGTGCGTCTGTCCATCTGCTCTGAATCTGAACCAGGACCAGATCTGTGACGCTCCTTGGGGACGCCCAGGACGTCAGTCTGGAAGGAGGGGCCGCCAAGACCCCCCTTCATCATAACAGATCTGTGGCGCTCCTTGGGGACGCCCGGGACGCCAATCTGAGAGAGAGGGGCCGTGACGACCCCCCTCCGTCTGAATCCTGTCTGTAGAGCTGGAAAGCTCGTCTGTTTAAGAGGCTTGCCAAGAGGCAAGACTTGCAGCAGCTGCTTTTTCTGTTTGTTCCTCTCAGCATCTGATTTTTTTTTTTTTTTCTTTCTCCCGGTGACGAACTGACAATGGGACAGACTGTAACAACCCCTTTGACACTGACTCTAAATCACTGGACCGAGGTCAAGGCTAGGGCCCATGATCTTTCAATGTCAGTGAAGAAAGAAAAATGGCAAGGTTTGTGTACAATAGATTGGCCCAGCTTTGACATCGGTTGGCCACCTGAAGGTTCCTTTTCTTTAGAACTAATCGGGCGAGTCAAAACTGTAATTTTCACCCCTGGGCCCACACCCACCGGACACCCAGACCAGGTGCCTTACATTTTCGTTTGGGAAGACCTGGTCCTTTCCCCCCCGGCGTGGGTCCGGCCCTTTGTTTTCCCCACAGGACCGCCGCCAAAACCTGCTGCAGGGATCCTTGCTCTGAAACCCGCGGAGAAGAAAGAAGTGGCTGAGACTCCTGTTAAAAAGATTTACCCAGACACTCAAACTGATTTTTTACTCCTAGGCTCTCCCCCGCCATATCCACCGACATCGGATCTGGCATCAGGCCCACTCCCTGCAGCCCAGGTGGCCCGGCCAACTGCGCCGCCTGGACAAACAGGGGGGAGGGAGGAAGACATGGGGCCGGCGGCGGGGACGCGCAGCCGCAGGGCCACAACTCCAGACTCCATCGCTCTCCCCCTTAGGGAGAATGGGCCCCCAGATAATCACGGGGTTCGGCCGCTCCAGTACTGGCCATTTTCTGCTTCTGACCTCTATAATTGGAAAAATAATAACCCCTCTTTTTCAGATAACCCCCAGGCATTAACCTCCTTAATAGAATCTCTTGTTTTCTCGCATCAGCCCACTTGGGATGATTGTCAGCAATTGTTGCAGACTTTACTCACCACAGAAGAAAGGCAACGGGTACTATTGGAGGCCCGGAAAAATGTGCCAGGAGATGACGGACGTCCCACAACGCTCCCTAATGAGATAGATGCTAGTTTCCCACTGACAAGACCCAACTGGGACTATAACTCTCCAGCAGGTAGGGAGCGCCTGAGGGTCTATCGCCAGGCTCTAGTGGCGGGTCTCCGAGGGGCTGCAAGGCACCCCACCAATTTGGCTAAGGTAAGAGAAGTGACTCAGGGGCCTAATGAGTCACCCACTGTGTTCCTAGATAGGTTGATGGAGGCATTTAAGAGATTTACCCCTTATGATCCCACATCTGAAGAGCATAAAGCTACTGTGGCTATGGCTTTCATTGATCAGTCAGCTCTAGATATTAAAAAAAAGCTGCAGAGATTGGATGGGTTACAGGAATTCTCTCTTCAAGACCTGATTAAAGAGGCAGACAAAGTATTCAATAAGAGGGAAACAGAAGAAGAAAAAGAAGAGAGAAAGCTGCGAGAACAGAATGAACGAGAAGTAGAGAGAGAAAAAAGACAGGCGAAGGGCTTGGCAAAAATATTGACTACAGTAATAAGAGAGACGAAGAAAGAGGATAGGATTGGACAGAGAGATCGTGATAAGAATAAGACAAAAACTAAGCCATCACTGGATAAGGACCAGTGCACTTACTGCAAAGAGATGGGGCACTGGCTCAAAGACTGTCCCCAAAAGAAGAGGGGTCTAATAAGGGAAACAAAGAAAGAGGATAGGATTGGACAGGGAGGTCGTGATAAAAATAAGACAAAAGCTAAGCCATCACTGGACAAGGACCAGTGCGCTTACTGCAAAGAGATGGGACACTGGCTCAAAGACTGTCCCAAAAAGAAGAGGGGTCCTCGAAGGTCCTCTGCTTCAGACAAGGTTCTGGCCCTGGAAGAAGAAGACTAGGGGGGACGGGGCTCGGATCCCCTCCCCGAGCCTAGGGTAACTCTTAAGGTGGAGGGGAAGCCTGTACAGTTCCTGGTAGACACAGGAGCCCAACACTCTGTCCTGTTACAATCTGGAGGGACGTTGTCTACAAAAAAGGCATGGGTACAAGGCGCTACGGGGTATCGACAATACCCATGGACTACCCGAAGAACAGTGGACCTTGGCGTGGGCTGGGTATCCCATTCGTTTCTTGTGATCCCTGAATGCCCTTACCCATTATTAGGACGGGATTTGCTCACGAAAGTAGGGGCTCAGATCCATTTTCACACCGAAGGCACCACGGTAACGGATGGGGAGGGAAGGCCATTACAGGTCTTGACTCTGAGGCTGGAGGATGAATACAGGCTGTTTGAAGGCCCCTCCCCTGAAACCGTGAAAATGCAGGACTGGATGGCTAAGACCCCTCTAGCCTGGGCTGAGGTTTCAGGCATGGGAATGGCAGTCCGCCAGCCCCCAGTGGTGGTAGAAATCAAGACCTCCTCCACCCCCATTTCCGTCCACCAGTACCCGATGAGCAGAGAAGCTCGGGACGGAATTCGTCCACACATCCAGAGACTCCTCGACTTGGGGATTTTAATAAGGTGCCAGTCAGCCTGGAACACCCCACTGCTCCCGGTCAGGAAGCCTGGGACAGGCGACTACCGCCCTGTGCAGGACTTAAGAGAAGTCAACAAACGGGTGGCCGATTTGCATCCCACCGTGCCCAACCCCTACAACCTGCTGAGCACGCTTCCGCCCAGCCGGAAATGGTACACCGTCCTAGATTTAAAAGATGCCTTTTTCTGCTTAAGACTTAGCCCTGTCAGTCAACCTATTTTTGCTTTCGAGTGGAAGGACCCCTCTTCAGGACTGTCTGGACAACTGACATGGACGAGGCTGCCACAAGGATTTAAAAACTCGCCTACAATCTTTGATGAAGCCCTCCACCAGGATCTCACACATTTCCGTGCCTCCAATCCCCAGGTAACTCTGCTTCAATATGTAGATGACCTGCTCCTAGCTGCTGACACTGAAGGAGAGTGCTTGAAAGGAACCGAGGACCTGCTGGTTGAACTGGGATCCCTCGGTTACCGGGCTTCAGCTAAAAAGGCCCAGATCTGCCGACAACAGGTCAGTTACCTGGGGTATCAGATTAAGAACGGAAAGCGGTGGCTCTCAGAGGCTAGGAAAGAGGCTGTGGCCAGAATACCCGCCCCCAGGAATTCTCGGCAGGTCAGAGAGTTCCTGGGAACGGCAGGATTCTGTAGACTCTGGATTCCGGGGTTCGCGGAGATGGCTGCTCCCTTATATCCCCTGACAAAGGAGAGTACGCCCTTCGTTTGGGAAAAAGAACAGCAGAAGGCTTTTGACAACATTAAACGAGCCTTGTTGTCAGCCCCGGCCCTGGGACTGCCAGATGTAAATAAGCCATTCCATCTCTACGTGGCAGAAAACAACGGCATTGCAAAGGGGGTCCTCACTCAGAAACTGGGGCCTTGGAACCGGCCCGTGGCATACTTATCTAAGAAATTGGACTCTGTGGCTGCTGGCTGGCCCAATTGTTTGCGCATAGTGGCGGCCGTAGCGGTTCTGGTAAAAGATGCAGACAAACTGACATTGGGGCAAAATTTAGTTGTCACCACACCTCACGCCTTAGAAAGTGTAATTCGCCAACCTCCCGAAAGATGGCTGACTAACGCCAGGATGACTCACTACCAGACGTTACTCCTGAACTCTGAGCGAATCAGGTTCACACCAGCGACAGGACTCAACCCTGCCACGCTGTTACCGGATACTAGCCAAACCGAGGTGATGCACAACTGTCAAGAAGTGCTGGCGGAGGCTCACGGGACTCGCAAGGATCTCTCCGACCAGCCACTCCGGGACGCAGAGGTAACCTGGTTTACAGATGGAAGCAGCTTCCTCGAAGAAGGTAAGCGGCGGGCAGGGGCAGCAGTAGTAGATGGAACTGAGATAATCTGGGCAGCTGCCCTTCCCCAAGGCACGTCGGCCCAAAAAGCCGAGTTGATTGCCCTCATAAAGGCCCTAGAGCTGTCAGAAGGAAAAAAGGCTAACATTTACACCGATAGTAGGTATGCCTTTGCAACTGCACATGTCCATGGGGCCATATACCAGCAGAGGGGCCTCCTTACGTCGGCTGGTAAAGAAATTAAAAATAAAGATGAAATCCTGGCGCTCTTAGCAGCTCTTATGCTGCCCAAGAAAATCAGCATAATTCACTGCCCCGGGCATCAGAAAGATCAGTCCCCGGTAACAAAGGGAAACAACATGGCTGACCAGGTTGCGAGAGAAATAGCGACAAGAGGTGAGATACCGGAGTTGCTGATTAGCAGCTCCGAAGTCCCTCTGCTGCTTAAGGGAAAGCAGGCCATAAAGGCGGGAGAGGCTAAAGAGATGTTGGAACAGATGCACCATTGGACTCACCTGGGAGCTAAAAAGCTAGTCTCTCTTTTAAATAAGACAGGACATGAAGTGCCGGGACTTTTCAAAATAGCTGAACAAGTGGTCCAGAACTGCAGACCCTGCCAAGAGGTAAATGCCAGCCGAAGCAAAATGGGCCAAGGTAAACGACTACGTGGAGATCGGCCGGGGGCTTATTGGGAAGTAGATTTCACCGAGGTACGCCCCGCACGGTACGGCAACAAATACCTATTGGTTTTTGTAGATACCTTCTCAGGGTGGGTAGAAGCCTTCCCCACCAAAAATGAAAGTGCGCTCACGGTGGCCAAAAAGATCTTAGAAGAAATCTTCCCACGCTTCGGAGCACCAAAGATGTTAGGGTCAGATAATGGGCCGGCTTTTACTGCCCAAATTAGCCAAGAAGTAGCTAGGTTTTTGGGGACCGATTGGAAATTACATTGTGCATATAGACCCCAAAGCTCAGGGCAGGTAGAAAGGATGAACAGAACTCTAAAAGAGACCCTAACTAAATTGTCCTTGGAGACTGGCGGTACTGACTGGACGGTGCTCCTTCCCCTGGCCCTGTTCCGGGTAAGGAACACCCCCTCTCGCTTCAATCTCTCCCCTTTTGAAATCTTGTATGGGGCACCTCCCCCTATACTGTCACTCAGGGAGGGATTTGATCCCCGCAGTTTTAATAATGGTGATTTATGTGCCAGGCTAAAAGGACTCCAACTGGTCCAGAGAGAGGTATGGACCCAGCTTGCTGAAGCTTACCAGCCCGGCACTCCGGGGGAGGCCCACCCATTTCAGGTGGGGGATTCCGTCTACGTCCGCCGGCATCGGCAGCAGACTCTAGAGCCCAGGTGGAAAGGACCCTACATCGTCCTGCTTACGACCCCTACTGCTGTCAAAGTCGACGGAATCTCATCTTGGATCCACGCCTCTCACGTCAAGGCCGCTCCTGAGCCACCACCCAAGTGGAGGGTACACTGTACGCCTCATCCATTAAAGCTCAAGCTCTGCCGGACATCCGACAACGACAACTCAGTAGAAACATGCAGCCCCAAGTCTCTGTAGGTTTTGTAATGATTTTATTTGGCCAATTCTTCCCACAGACTCAGGCCAACGTTTTTATTTCCTGGGCCCATTCCTATGCTGAATATCATAACACGTCAGCTTGTTGGGTATGTACGGCTATGCCCTTGTCAGTGCAAAATGGGCTCCCCTGGTGGGTGATGCCTATTGATTATAACACTACTGGTTCTTTGTGTGATTTCCTTCAACAACAGAAGCACTTTTATCTTAGCAGTACGTATAATTATACAAATCTCAGTTGGTGTAAAAATGCAAATGTTTCTCTATGCTCTATTAGATTTAATGTTACTGTGAGTCATGAGGTCGTTGTTTCTGCGTTCGCCGGGTACATTAACAGCACCAGAAGAGGACCACGGCGTCAAGACTTATCCCGTTTTCTTGGAGACTATTATCAGATCTGGGATGAGTACTTCTGGATGACACCGGAGAAAGGACAACTTGTAAGACCTGCGGAGCTTTGCTGGGAACAAAAAGAGCACCAACCTAAATTTGGAGGAAGACTCTTAGGAACTCATCTCTTAAAACACTTGGGGATATTGTCTCCCACTCTGTGTAAAACTGTCCTTGATGTAACTTTCATGGCCGACAAAACAACTGTATGGCCGGGTTCTGACTGGATAAACAATCCGGGTGTCAGGTGGGTGGCGCCAAATGGCACAAAATGGGTATGTGGGACTAATGTCTGGCCTTGGCTTCCTGTGGGATGGGTTGGAAGGTGTACGCTGGGATTTGTCTTCGCTCCCGGCCGCATTCATGCCGGCCACATGTCCAAACCTGCCAATCTCCCTTTTATCAGAGCCCGCTGGGCCCGGGCTCTTTTCTCTTGGTACGATTACTTAGCAGCTGTATTTGTGCCCTCAATTGGAAACATTGATATTATGGCCCGTGTTGATTCGCTTACTAACTTTACAAAACAGTCCTTATTGGAAACCACAAAGGCTCTCGAGGCCTTAAATGAAGAGCAGAAACAGATGCGAAAAGCTGTGCTACAGAATAGAATGGCCCTAGACATAATTACAGCTGCTCAAGGGGGCACTTGTGCTATTATAAAAACAGAATGTTGTGTGTACATACCTGACCTCTCTGGTAATGTCACTGAGGCCATAGAAGATATACAGAATAGGGTCTCACACTTTGGGGACGCCTCTCCCTCCTTTTGGGAAGAGATCACTTCCTGGTTTAAATTTGGGTGGTGGAAACCGGTTCTTATGATTGCGATAATAATTTTGCTTCTTTTATGCTTTGGCCCATGCCTTTTGAGTTGTTTGTCAAGCTTTGTTGCAAATCGAATGCTTGCCTACTCCCGGGTGTTTAGAAAAAATCGAAATGAAGTATCCTAATGTTATCCTAAAGTTTTTTAATGTAAATCAGGTCAGTAATTTCAGGATTGAAATTATGAACAAAAAGAAGAGGGGAATGAAGAAATTAGGTTAAAATTTTAGGCCTCCTTTGTTCTAAAACTTTTCCCAGAGGCAGGCCATACCTCATGAAAAATAACCTTCTCCTCATCTGGTGACTCATGACCTCCTGATCCCTGAAACAGCCCCTCTACAATGGTATAATGGTGTTTTCCTATTAATCCTTAACTGATGATTTATTGACTTATAGTCTTGTCTACTGGCAAGAGACCCCCCCCCCGGTGAGGTATTTTCTGTTAAAACTTTTTCCGGGTAGCTGTTTTTCTGAAGACTGACCAACTGCCACAGGGTGGTCAGCCAGCCGTTTCAACCTGATTACCTCAGACCTATCCCCTTAAAGGTCAAGCTTCGCCCACCAATCAAACGTCCTCATCCCACCTGTACCTGCCTATGCCCCCCCCAATCACATTGTTTTCAGTGTCCTAACCTCACTCCCGCCTGCTTGTGATTTTTCTGTATAAAAATCCTTAGTGACCAGCGTTCGGGGTTCACTCCTTCCGAGGAGTTCGAACCCCGGCTAGCCGGTTCAATAAAATCCTCTTGCGATTGCATCGATATCCTGAGTCTTGGTGTGATCTGTGAAGCGACGACTCCCGTTGATTAGGCCTTCTCCGGGTCTAACAAAACCGGAGATGGAGAAGGATTATGACCTTTGGTTGCCAACTTTTCCTTAGAGATATTGTTTGGGTTAATCTTATATAATAGAGACTGGGTAACTGTTATTCTCTCCTAGGCACCCAGTTAAACCATATTTCCCAGTCTCCCTTGGAATAGGTGCAGCTATCTAATAAATTCCACCAATAGAATATGGGCAGAAACAATGTACACTGCCTTTAGGCCAGGCGTGTAGCAATCCTTCCTTCTTTTTTCCTTATGTCAGCTAAACACAAGATCCTCTTAAGGCTTTAGAGAATAGAGTCACTATTCTGCAAGGAGTATGGGTTCCTAAAAGACTGTGTGGAGCACGGTCTTCTTGCCAACTCTTATTGGATTGATGAGAATAGGGAAAACAGGAACAGCAACACTCATTTATGTGATAGGGCACAAAGATCTTAGGACTATTTGTTATAGCAATTAAACCATCCTGACTAACACATCTTAAGATCTGTATATGAAAAGAATACTATTTAATAATAATCTCAGTTCATACACACAAAGAAAAATGAGTGCATAGCAACTTACTGATCTTCCAGTAAAAGCCTAGAAAATACCTATTTCCTAATAACTTTAACAGATGTTGGCATATAGTTCTACAGTCTTGCTAGGTATCAGACTCATGAGGGGTGGGGAAGCAAATGTCACAAAACTGATGGCTTTCATTTCTATTTTCTTCACCTGGAAAACATTTTAAAAACCTATTTCATTCTTAGGAAATTATTCATTTTTAGTGGAATTCAAATGACAATATTAATATCTCAGAATATAAGACCCTCTCACCTCTATTTTAAAAGGAAGAAAAATAATTGCATATGTAGTTTTTAATAGTTTCCACAATTTAAAAAAATCCAACTTTATCTTTTGGGACAAGAAGAATAAATGCTTGTGTTATTGGCATATACTCCCAAGAAATACTTCTGTGGTTGTTAGACACTAATTACTGCACTCATGCAATCTTGCCATGGGAATCCTAGTTTCGCTACGTGCTCAATATATCTAAACTCTAGCTTGCACAAACAGCTCTTGGAAATGGCTTCCTCTCTCAAAGTCTTTACTCACCCCAATCCTGTATGATGCTATTGACCAAGTTAAGATGCGACATAAGCATACTGAACCTCCAGCTATTTTTTCTCTTAGGTGCTTTCAATCGACTATTCAGAGATTAGTTTCCCTACACAAAGTCATTGAACTCAGTCATCTCAAAACAGCTGAAACAAAGCAGTATAGATCAGCTCCAGGTTCAATGGTCACACTGTAGGAGCACAATTCATTTGTTAATTAAATGCATACTATCTACACCACTGCCTCCTGCCAGCTTCAAATTTCTGTTTATAGGAACTGCTTGGTTTGCCTAAGGAGTGGAAATAAAATAGACACCTCCCTCTGCTCCTGCTAGTCTTCCATGGAAGCTTTTCTCCCACTCCTAGGAGCGGATCAGCCTAGCAGCATTATAATGAATGTCAGCTCCCCTACTTGCTTCTCTCCTACGTCCCCCAAATTAACAATATAATTTGATAGTAACACAATAACTGATCATTTATATCAAAAGAGCCTCTTGCTGAAAGTGAAAGAGGAGCATGAAAAGTTGGCTTAAAGCTCAACATTCAGAAAATTAAGATCATGGCATCCGGTCCTATCACTTCATGGGAAATAGATGGGGAAACAGTGGAAACAGTGGCTGGACTTTATTTTGGGGGGCTCCAAAATCACTGCAGATGGTGACTGCAGCCATGAAATGAAAAGACGCTTACTCCTTGGAAGGAAAGCTATGACCAACCTAGAAAGCATATTAAAAAGCAGAGACATTACTTTGCCAACAAAGGTCCATATAGTCAAAGCTATGGTTTTTCCAGTAGTCATGTTTGGATGTGAAAGTTGGACTATAAAGAAAGCTGAGTGCCAAAGAATTGATGCTTTTGAACTGTGGTGTTGGAGGAGACTCTTGAGAGTCCCTAGGACTGCAAGGAGATCCAACCAGTCCATCCTAAAGGAGATCAGTCCTGGATGTTCATTGGAAGGACTGATGTTGAAGCTGAGACTCCAATAATTTGGCCACCTGATGTGAAGAGCTGACTCATTTGAAAAGAGCCTGATGTTTGGAAAGATTGAGGGCAGGAGGAGAAGGGGACAACAGAGGATGAGATGGTTGGATGGCATCACCAACTCGATGGACATGAGTCTGGGTGAAGTCCGAGAGTTAACAAAGCAGTATAGATCAGCTCCAGGTTCAATGGTCACACTGTAGGAGCACAATTCATTTGTTAATTAAATGCATACTATCTACACCACTGCCTCCTGCCAGCTTCAAATTTCTGTTTATAGGAACTGCTTGGTTTGCCTAAGGAGTGGAAATAAAATAGACACCTCCCTCTGCTCCTGCTAGTCTTCCATGGAAGCTTTTCTCCCACTCCTAGGAGCGGATCAGCCTAGCAGCATTATAATGAATGTCAGCTCCCCTACTTGCTTCTCTCCTACGTCCCCCAAATTAACAATATAATTTGATAGTAACACAATAACTGATCATTTATATCAAAAGAGCCTCTTGCTGAAAGTGAAAGAGGAGCATGAAAAGTTGGCTTAAAGCTCAACATTCAGAAAATTAAGATCATGGCATCCGGTCCTATCACTTCATGGGAAATAGATGGGGAAACAGTGGAAACAGTGGCTGGACTTTATTTTGGGGGGCTCCAAAATCACTGCAGATGGTGACTGCAGCCATGAAATGAAAAGACGCTTACTCCTTGGAAGGAAAGCTATGACCAACCTAGAAAGCATATTAAAAAGCAGAGACATTACTTTGCCAACAAAGGTCCATATAGTCAAAGCTATGGTTTTTCCAGTAGTCATGTTTGGATGTGAAAGTTGGACTATAAAGAAAGCTGAGTGCCAAAGAATTGATGCTTTTGAACTGTGGTGTTGGAGGAGACTCTTGAGAGTCCCTAGGACTGCAAGGAGATCCAACCAGTCCATCCTAAAGGAGATCAGTCCTGGATGTTCATTGGAAGGACTGATGTTGAAGCTGAGACTCCAATAATTTGGCCACCTGATGTGAAGAGCTGACTCGTTTGAAAAGAGCCTGATGTTTGGAAAGATTGAGGGCAGGAGGAGAAGGGGACAACAGAGGATGAGATGGTTGGATGGCATCACCAACTCGATGGACATGAGTCTGGGTGAAGTCCGAGAGTTAGTGATGGACAGCGATGCCTGGCGTGCTGCGGTTCATGGGGTCGGAAAGAGACACAACTGAGCAACTGAACTGAACTGAACTATATCAATAATCTGATAGTTACACAATTTAGGGAAACAACCAACTGCCATATTATAGTTTACACTGGAGCCCCAGGGATCAGCCTGATTTGGACCCAAACTTGTAGACAGATTTTTGTCCTGGATATGACTTGAGTTTGCTCAATACTGAGCTCCCTGTAGGCAGGGACTGTATCTATTTAGCTTCCTGCTATATATGCAACACCTGGTGCAGGGGCTACAGTACAGAATTTTCTCAAAAAATACATTATGGAGAAAAAGAAGTACCAAGAGATAAGGCTGGAGAATCTCATACATTGAAAGTTTAGCTGGAAAACGAGGAATGGGTTAGATCATAATCATACTGTGTATCAATGCCATACTAAGGAACTTGTCTTCATTCTGGAGGAACTGATAATTTCTTTTTATTGATGTATAGTTGATTTACAATATTGTGATAGTTTCAGACGTAAAGCAAAATGATTTAGTTTATATATATACGTCTACATATATATCTATGCTATCTATGTATATCTATTCTTTTTCAGATTCTCTTCCAACTAATTTTAAGTAGAAGAGGTACTCAGATACATTTTCATTTTTAGAAAACTCGCTCTGGCAGCACATGTCAGTTATACTGGACTCCAAGCTATGTGAAGGGAGGGGCCTCCGCCTGTCTTTTCATCACAAGTATCCCCTAGTATAGAACACAGTGCCTGGAACATGTAATCTACTCAAGAGTTAGCTGCTGAACAAATGAATAAAAAGTCCTTGAAGCTTGTCTCTGAATCTTCCAGGAGAATAAGAAGGTTTTAGGGCCTCCTGAGGAATTTTGACCTCCTCTAGGTTAGCCCTGTGATGTGATTTCTGAGCTAGTAGCTGGGCTGTGACCCTTCTGAACTTCTAAGAAATTCACCAGAGCAGAGTGAGACGTCACTCTCATCTGGAGACATCTTTTTGGACCCAACTAGACACATCTCTTGGGCCTAAAGTGGAACTGATTCATTCTCCAAGACACAGAGTGGGATGAGCCATCCTCCTTGAGAACATTTCTCAAGGGACCTTTGCAGGATGCCTGAAGGTCCTTGTCAGCCCATTCCTAAAATAACAGCATTCCAAAGAGTACAAACCATAGGACCAGCAGTTAATTTTATGGTTGATAAACATGTTTCAACCTTGAGTTCCCAGATAATGTGTTTCTATGGGTCAACTGGGCAGCCTCTGGAGTGCTGACCTTTGAAATGTGGGCATCACAACCTGACATTCGAGGCTGTTCAGTGTCTCTGGTGTCCACACAGTTCAATGAGTCTTGCTTTTCATAAAGCCTCCTTCCCTCCTAACCCTGACTGTTCCCAAATATAAATGAGAAAATTAAACATTTACTTTGATGAGAAAATAGTGCTCTCTCATTGACACTTCTTCACACCCTCACTGATGTGATTTAGTTATAGTTTTTAGTAGCTGCTTTTACATTTTTAATTATTTTGCAGAGTTAAAACACGTAATAATGGATAACTGTGCAATACATTAAATACTTATGGGTTCGTTGTGCCTTCTGTTATAATATAAAATCCATCTATTCTGGTTGATGGGTTTTAACCTCACACAGAATACTTTAAACTCCATTTGGACTTGTGCCTACAATCACCTTAGCAAAGTCTCTTAAGTAACTGCGCACAGCCTAATTAGTATGCATTATCAATAACAAACTTAATAGCCGGCAGATTGATTAGATCCTCTGTTGCAGGGGCAGAGCTGAAGCGAAACAGAATGAAAAATCATTGCACGCATACACTGCAGCTTTGTTATTTTCTCAGATCCCCTCCTCCTCCTTCACATTCCTTTAATTAATGTATGCATATGGTTCTGCATATCTGGTAAACCCAAGCTTTTCCTGACTCGTTCATAAAGCTCATTCTTAAACAGAGGGAGTCCCTACTTCCCTTTCCTTTGGGGCGTTCTGCATATATCATTTTCACCCCTCTTGCCCTTTTGCATAGCACTGAATTTTAAAGGGCTGCTTCTCCCAGCCTGATTATCTTCAGGGTGGTGGAAATGGGAGAGGAATACAAAGATGAGTGGGAAGCATGTGCTTTTTAACACAGAGGACCGCCCAGGAGTCACATCGGTGGGGCTTTGACAACCGTAAAGCACTTCTGGCAATTATTTCCAAAAAGAATAGTACAAATGGACTGTCCTGTTACATCTTGTCTATTTTTGATGGACTGGAAACAATATGAATAAATGAAGGAAAATCCACAATCCCTGAAAGAGGGGATCAAGCGAAAAGGAGTCACCAACTACACTGTTCATAAAGCACTGGCATTATAAGAATTTTACACCTTCCATAAACATTCAACACAAAATTCTAAAAAGACTTCTGAAGACATTCCCAACACCATAAATTGTCACCCTGTAGTGCTGGTTTGGGTTTTATTTTTCTATTTAAACAAAGTAATGGTTCATGCTATATTTTATTTATTAGCTGTTCTCGGGTATAGTATCTTTCTGCTTCTATGTGGGAAGAGTTATAATTAGGATGTGGAGGAGGCATAGTGAAGTGTTTTTACTTTTGAAGACAACCTGATGCCTGTGGCCCATTGACTGTCTCTCTAAAACCACTGCTGTTGCTCAGTCGCTCAGTTGTGCCTGACTCTTTGCGACCCCATGAACTGCAGCATACCAGGCTTCCCTGTCCTTCACTATCTCCTGGAGTTGGCTCAAACTCATGTCCATTGAGTCGGTGATGCCATCCAACCTAGAACTAAAATCCCACAGCCTCCAGAACAAAAAACACAATTCAAAACCATATCAGTTTTCCTAGGTCTAGAAAACTTTTCCTTCTAGCCTCCTCACTTCCTGAGCACAAAGCTCCTTCCTCTCACTGGCTTCCCTCACCCTGAGATGGCCCTCCCTATTCTTCCTATGGTTTACCTTTTCTAATCATGAAGGTCTCAGCTCAAGTATCACCTCCCAAGAGTAGCCTTGCCCAATCCCCCAACCTAAAGTAATGTCCACTCCCCTCATCTGACCACCAGGATTTTTTTTTCATCACTATTGTATTAATATCATAGCTCTTCCACTGTCTTACATGATCTTACTTATCTGCTTCTTTATTTAATATATTCATCCCTTCTAAGAGCACAAGCTTCTTGTTGGGAAGGACCTCAATTGTTTATTCCTGGTTATTTGACTTCACCACTGAGCACAGCACCAGTACCTTTTGGGAGCTTAATAAATGTTTGTTGAATAAAATGTGATTGAATAAATAGTAGAAAATTAATAAGGAGTGGGGATTAATGTATATGTGTATGAGAAGAGAAAGGAGGGTCAACACTGAATCCAGAGTAACACCAACAATTATTAAACAAACAAGCCCATGGGCAAAAGACACATCTCCAAAGGAGGTACAAGAATAACTCATAAACATATGTGAAGATGTTCATCTTCAACCATTCAGTTCAGTCGCTCAGTCGTGTGCAGCTCTTTTCAACTCCATGAATTGCAGCACCCCAGGCTTCCCTGTCCACCACCAACTCCCGGAGTTCACTCTAACTCATGTCCATCAAGTCGGTGATGCCATCCAGCCATCTCATCCTCTGTCATCCTCTTTTCCTCCTGCCCACAATCCCTCAC
This sequence comes from Madoqua kirkii, assembly GCA_006408675.1. Classification (NCBI taxonomy): domain Eukaryota; kingdom Metazoa; phylum Chordata; class Mammalia; order Artiodactyla; family Bovidae; genus Madoqua; species Madoqua kirkii. Next base: position 19,759 of record SJYC01076923.1, read on the forward strand.
AGCATCAGAGTCTTTTCCAAAGAGTCCACTCTTCCCATGAGGTGGCCAAAGTATTGGAGTTTCAGCTTTAGCATCATTCCTTCCAAAGAACACCCAGGACTGATCTCCTTTAGAATGGACTGGTTGGACCTCCTTGCAGTCCAAGGGACTCTCAGGAGTCTTCTCCAACACCACAGTTCAAAAGCATCAATTCTTTGGCGCTCAGCTGTTTTCACAGTACAACTCTCACATCCATACAAGACTACTGGAAAAACCATAGCCTTGACTAGATGGACCTTAGTCAGCAAAGTAATGTCTCTGCTTTTGAATATGCTATCTAGGTTGGTCATAACTTTCCTTCCAAGGAGTAAGCGTCTTTTAATTTCATGGCTGCAGTCACCATCTGCAGTGATTTTAGAGCCCCCAAAAATAAAAGTCTGACACTGTTTCCACTGTTTCCCCATCTATTTCCCATGAAGTGATGGGACCAGATGCCATGATCTTAGTTTTCTGAATGTTGAGCTTTAAGCCAACTTTTTCACTCTCCATTTGGATTCCCCCAAAATAAAGTCTGACACTGTTTCCCCATCTATTTCCCATGAAGTGATGAGACCAGATGCCATGATCTTCGTTTTCTGAATGTTGAGTTTTAAGCCAACTTTTTCACTCTCCTCTTTCACTTTCATCAAGAAGCTCTTTAGTTCCTCTTCACTTTCTGCCATAAGGGTGGTGTCATCTGCATATCTGAGGTTATTGATATTTCTCCCAGCAATCTTGATTCCAGCTTGTGCTTCTTCCAGCCCAGCGTTTCTCATGATGTGCTCTGCATATAAGTTGAATAAGCATGGTGCCAATATACAGCTTTGACGTACTCCTTTTCCTATTTGGAACCAGTCTGTTGTTCCATGTCCTTGGAATGAACTAATTATATAACTCGGCTCTCAGCTTTACAACAGGCATTAATGGAACTCCAGGAGGTGACTCCAGACCCAGCCTCTGAGTCAAGCAAACCTGTATTTGAACCAGGAACCAAAGTCCTGAAAAAAAACATTGAAATCTGGGGGTCCAATCCCTCAAGCCCCTCTAGGAAGGCCCTTACCAGATTAGTCTTTCTTTTCCCACAGCTGTTACAGTGCCAGGAATTGATTCGTGGCTGCATCACGCTCAAGTTAAGACATGGCACCTTGACCAGAACTAAGTGATGTCATTTTGTGTCTTTACTTTCTATGCTCTGACTTTTCAGATGGGCCTGATAATCTATATGAGCCTACTTCTGTTGACTCCAAAAGTCCTGAGTCTACCATTTGACACTGAAGACAACGCCTTCCTGTCCTGGGCTCATCCTACGCTGCACTCGACAATTGGTAAAACTGCTGGGTCTGCAGAGCGCTCCCCTCCTCATCAAGTGGAAGACTTCCCATGGTGGGTTTCTCTACTTCAAGGAAAGGACTTTCTTCAACTCTGTGATGACATCTAACAATCCTAAGACAAACTGATATAGCTATGGACATAATGTGACATTCGATTTTGATTTTAACTTGATTTAATGACTATCTTGCCTTATATCTGTAACTGTATAATGGACTTTTTTAACCATCGGAAAGCTTTTAAGTTACAAACCGTTGTCCAAGTTCCTACAAGTGCCACAGGCTCCACAACTTTTATTTGTGGCCCCTGAATCAGAGACCCTCAATATGAAGGTTAGTAGAATATGCCCCTAAACAGCAGGAGTAGTTAGGAATTGAAAATGATGCCCCTTTCCCTTGGCAACATAATTCTCCTAAAAGAAAAGGGAGGAATGAGAGAGTCAATTTCTAGGCAGGTTGATAAGCCCAGCCCCAAGGAGAGAGGGATCTAGAATTCTCAAGGAGGAAGAAAGAACAAAAGTGTTTTTTTTTTTTTCCTCCCCTCTACATTCCTTAAGATTTTATAAAAATAATCTATCCTGCCTGAGGACAGTCTCTGGAAAAAAACCTCTGACTAATCCTGTTATCTTAAAATGTAAATTATGGGAGTGGGTCTAGTGAGGTCTTTACAACCTCCAGACATTCTTTTGATTCACTGTAATAACTAATTAAAAGTATGTAACTCCATTACTAATACTAGCGAGGGGGCACTCTTTATGCCCCCTTCTGATGTCTATCTCAGAAGCTTTCTCTATCTCTTTTATACATTCAGTTCAGTTCAGTTCAGTTACTCAATCATGTCCAACTCTTTGCGACCCCATGAATCGCAGCATGCCAGGTTTCCCTGTTCATCACCATCTCCCGGAGTTCACTCAGACTCAAGTCCATCGAGCCATCTCATCCTCTGTCATCCCCTTCTCCTGCCCCCAATCCCTCCCAGCATCAGAGTCTTTTCCAATGAGTCACCTCTTCGCATGAGGTGGCCAAAGTACTGGAGTTTCAGTGTTAGCATCATTCCTTCCAAAGAAATCTCAGGGCTGATCTCCTTCAGAATGGACTGGTTGGATCTCCTTGCAGTCCAAGGGACTCTCAAGAGTCTTCTCCAACACCACAATTCAAAAGCATCAATTCCTTGGCACTCAGCCTTCACAATCCAACTCTCACATCCATACCTGACCACAGGAAAAACTATAGCCTTGACTAGATGGACCTTAGTCAGCAAAGTAATGTCTCTGCTTTTACAGAGACTCGGACCCCTCAAAAAAATGAGGCAGTTTAGAATAGATGGTTACGAAGGGCAATGAGGAGTGGCCATTGTTTCTGAAGATTACCTCATCTTGTAAGTTTCCTGTCAGCACAAAAACAGAGGAACAGAGGAGTAACTTACTCAAATTGTTCATAGGATAGCAAAGTCATGGGTGACATGATGATTTTGTGACAATGTCTGTTTTGTTGTGCTGTTGACTTCTCACTAGTGATAAGAGCTGTAAAACTTTTGGAGAGAAGATTGATGACAATCTAGTTCTTTTGGGAGGCTCAGCTTTTAGGCCAATAAGGTATTTTGATTATGATGCCTCACTGTTGGTTCATCAGTTGTAACAAATATACCACTCTGATGGGAGAATGCTGATAATGGAGGAGGAGGATATTTGTAAGCAGCTCCTTGCAGGAAACCACCCTTAGCAGGAAACTCTTTTTCTTGCAAATTTAAGGCAAGCTACATTGTTACTATTAAACCAGGCACGACCACCACCACCCCACCCCCCACACACAGTCTCTACTCCTTTTTGGCCCTAGCAAACCTTTCAGATCTTTTGATATTGCCTAACCTGTTAGCTGTTTCTGTAGATCAAAGACTTGGAAATACAGGACAAGTAATTAACAGATGATCGATCTCTTTCCTAGCTTGCCCTTCAGTAACCTTGCAATCAAATTGTGTGAATAAACTGTGTGAACAAGACAGCATATAAAGAAAGATCACAAGAAGTCAACAAGCCTGTATGCACTGGGGGATGGTGCTGACTCTGACCCTCATCAAAGATTAACAGAGATTACTTCCCTTTTTCTCCCTTCAGAAAATTCATGCTAAGCAGAATCTTCGCAAACAGTTTTTGGAGGACAGTGAGTCCACTTTTTCCCAAGTTTGCTAACATTCGGATTAAAAGCGACTTTCCTTTCTATCAACAACTTCCTCTTGGGTATTGATTTAAGAGCAACTGGCAACTGGACCTGAATTCACTAATATATACATATATTATGGTAAGATGTAAATGGGATATCTCTTTACATTCCCTTTAATTTTTCTGTGAACTGAAAACTCCTTTCAAAATTTTAAAGAATAATTTTGAAAAAGTAATTCTAAGCAGCACTATAGAGAAGGAAATGGCAACCCACTCCAGTGTTGTTGCCTGGAGAAATGCTAAGCAGAATCTTCGCAAACAGTTTTTGGAGGACAGTGAGTCCACTTTTTCCCAAGTTTGCTAACATTTGGATTAAAAGCGACTTTCCTTTCTATCAACAACTTCCTCTTGGGTATTGATTTAAGAGCAACTGGCAACTGGACCTGAATTCACTAATATATACATATATTATGGTAAGATGTAAATGGGATATCTCTTTACATTCCCTTTAATTTTTCTGTGAACTGAAAACTCCTTTCAAAATTTTAAAGAATAATTTTGAAAAAGTAATTCTAAGCAGCACTATAGAGAAGGAAATGGCAACCCACTCCAGTGTTGTTGCCTGGAGAATCCCAGGGATGGCGGATCCCAATGGGTTGCCATCTGTGGGGTCACAGAGTCAGACACGACTGAAGTCACTTAGCAGCAGTAGCAGCAAGAAGCACTATGAAGTGAACTACATCAACTATGGGGATGCAGTATTCAAATATTCCTTCAAAAAAGAACTTCAATTTCAGGGAGTGTAGTTAGTCTACAACCTTCAGCTACAGTCTTTAGGATCTGTCTCAGCATTTACACTGAAATCTTATTATTCCCACGCTACCCCATGACAATGACTGAGAATGAGAGCTCGGCTATTTCTGTACACTCCTAATCTCAGTTTTCTTCACTGAACACTTAATCGGACTCAAGGTACAGCAGACAAATGGACATAAGAAGTAGATGGATAGATGGTAAACAACTTAGAATGGGAAGCAAAAATTATTTTTGGTTACTAATCATGAATATGATTTACATATAAGAACCTAAGAAGATATTGAGAATTACAAACCCCAAATACAGTAGTGGAAAGCTGGAAAAGTTGAGTTTATTCAGGAAAAAGGGCTTGAACATAAAGGAACAATTAGCTTACTGAGTCTTCTCCACAAAACCTTCCAGCCATGCATTCAGTTCTTTCCTACAAATGGAGGATGCATATCTGGATAAACTGACACATAGAGAAACTAAAATCTGATTCACCACATAGATTGGTAAGCAAAGGAGTAGAACTAATATATAATCCATTTACATAAACTATAATGACTGATATTGAAATAAAAATAATAAATTTTATAGTATAAATTTGCTAATAAGAAGAATGAAATTCATTTTCAAAGAAATTATGGGTTGAATTCTGTTCTCTAAAAATTTCTATGTTGAAGTCCTAAACATCAGAATGTGGGCTCATTCTCCATTTCTGTCTTCACAGAAGTAATCAAGCTAAAATAAGGTTACTAGGATTGGCCCTGATTCAGTATAACCGATGTCTTTATAAAATGGAAAAAATTGGAGACAGATATGCACACAAGGTAAATGTCATAATTACCTTGATCATTACTATGACCATCAGTCAGAGATTGGGACAATGTGTCAGCAACTAGAGAGATTCCAAAGATCACTACTAAATCACTCAGAAGACAGACTGAGAACATATTCTTCCCCATCCCTCAGAATGAAACACATAGGAAAGCCTAGATTTTGAACTACTAGTCTTCGGAACTATGAGACAACAAAATTGTTTAAAGCCATTGGATTATCATAATTATTATGGTACCTTAGCAAACAAAAATAGGGAATAAATAACATTTCACTTAATTAAAATTCAAAGTTAGTATTACTTATCATCAAAAATTTGCAAATGCTCATCTGTTAATGATGGGACATGATGAGATTTTTGTATCTCATAGTGAAAATGTCTTTTCACTATGATAAGTATTGACAAATACTGATAGAAATCAATGAGCATATGATTTTAACTGAGATTATTCAAGGCTTAGAGGAAACATCAAATTCTCTTACACTTTTCTATTGATATTTGCCTCAGTATATGATTATTTTGCAGATTAATCACTTCCAATTGCAGGTTGGGTGAAAGGTCTTCATTGAATAGTTAAATATATTTTGAAATATGAAATTTTCCTTTGCATTTCTACTGAGGTCTGAAAAAAAAAGCTTCTAGAACTGTAGTCTGAGCTCAGAAAATATATCTGCTGAAAACTGGGGTGAGGGGGTAGTGGTGCTCTCAATTTATATCTTACCTTTGAGAGTACAGCAAGTATATAGAGCAGTTTAATATTACTGGTGGTTTGGACAATATTAATTTTCATCTAAATGTCCACATAGTATATATTTTGCATATCAGCACTTTTTTGCCTTGTAAATTTAGGTTAAGTCCATTTAAAGAACATTATCAAGAATGTGAGCTTCCCAGGTCGTGCTCATGGTAAAACTCACACCTGCCAATACAGGAAACATAAGACATGTGGGTTCTATCCCTGTGTCAGGAAGAACCCCTGGAGGAGGGCATGGCAACCAACTCCAGTAATTTTGCCTAGAGCATTCCAAGACAAAGAAGCTTGGTGGGTTAAAGTCCATATAGTCATAAAGAATCAGACAGGAATGAAGTGACTCAGCATGCACTCATCTCAAGTTTTTGCTGCTGCTGCTGCTAAGTCACTTCAGTCGTGTTCGACTCTGTGTGACCCCATAGACGGCAGCCCACCAGGCTCCCTTGTCCCTGGGATTCTCCAGGCAAGAACACTGGAGTGGGTTGCCATTTCTTTCTCCAGTGCATGAAAATGAAAACTGAAAGGGAAGTCGTTCAGTCGTGTCCGACTCTTCACGACCTCATGGACTGCAGCCTACCAGGCTCTTCTGTCCATGGGGTTTTCCAGGCAAGAGTACTGGAGTGGGGTGCCATTGCCTTCTCTGTCTCAAGTCTTTAGCAAAAACTAATTTCCAGAGCTACTATATGTTAATAGCAGTTGAGGATAGTTTTCCCTTACAAAAATTTCAGTGTCAGCCATGAGCCAGAGAGTTGCAATTAAATTATAACATCTACTCCATTAAAGACCTATAGCTAAGCCTCAAAACTTAACTATTATTTCTGACAAAAATGCATACAACTAATGTTAGTTAAGCTCATAAGACCAAATGAATATCAGTATCAAATCTACCGGTTTAACTATATATGAGATTCAAAGCAGAAGATATTAAGAAGATATGGCAAGACTACACAGAAGAACTGTACAAAAAATATTGTCATGACTCAGGTAATTATGATGCTGTGATTACTCACCTAGAGCCAGACAAACTGGAATGTGAAGTCAAGTGGGAAGCATCACTACAGATAAAGCTAATGGAGGTGATGAAATTCGAGTTGAGCTATTTCAGATCTTAAAAGATGATGCTGTGAAAGTGCTTCACTAAATACGCCAGGATATTTGAAAAATGCAGCAGTGGCCACAGGACTGGAAAAGGTCAGTTTTCATGCCAACCCCTAAGAAAAGCACCCAAAGAGTGCTCAAACTACGACACAATTGCACTCATCTCACAGGCTAGAAAAGTGATGCTAAAAATTATCCAAGGCAGGCTTCAGCAATACATGAACTGTGTACTTCCAAATGTTCAAGCTAGATTTAGAAAAGGCAGAGGAACCACAGATCAAATTGTCAACATCTGCTGGATCATCTAAAAGGCAAGAGAGTTCCAGAAACACATGCATTTCTGCTTTATTGACTATGCCAAAGCCTTTGACTCTGTGGATCGCAATAAATTATGGAAAATTCTGATAAGAATGGATACACCATACTACCTGACCTGCTTCTTGAGAAATCTGTATGCAGGTCAGGAAGCAACAGTTACAACTGGACATGGAAAAAAGATTGGTTCCAAATTGGGAAAGGAGCATGTCAAGGCTGGATAATGTCACCCTGCATATTTAACTTATATGCAAAGAACGTCATGAGAAATGCTGGGCTGGATGAAGCACAAGCTGGAATCAAGATTCTTGGGACAAATATCAATACCTCAGATATGCAGCTGACACCACCCTACTGGCAGAAAGCAAAGAGGAACTAAAGAGCCTCTTGATGAAAGTGAAAGAGGAGAGTGAAAAAGTTGGCTTAAAATTCAACATTTAGAAAACTAACATCAAAGCCTCTACCCCTATCACTACATGGGAAATAGATGGGGAAACAGTGGAAACAGTGGCAGGCTTTATTCTTCAGTTCAGTTCAGTTCAGTTCAGTCACTCAGTTGTTTCCACCTCTTTGCGACTCCATGAATCGCAGCACTCCAAGCCTCCCTGTCCATCACCAAATCTCGAGTTCACTCAGACTCACGTTCATTGAGTCAGCGATGCCATCCAGCAATCTTATCTTCTGTCGTTCCCTTCTCCTCCTGCCCCCAATCCCTCCCAGCATCAGAGTCTTTTCTAATGAGTCAACTCTTCCCATCAGGGGGCCAAAGTACTGGAGTTTCAGCTTTAGCATAATTCCTGCCAAAGAACACCCAGGACTGATCTTTAGAATGGACTGGCTGGATTTCCTTGCAGTCCAAGGGATTCTCAGGAGTCTTCTCCAACACCACAGTCCAAAAGCATCAATTCTTCAATGCTCAGCTGTCTTCACACTCCAACTCTCACATCCATACATGACTAGCCTTGACTAGATGGACGTTTGTTGGCAAAGTAATGTCTCTGCTTTTGAATATGCTATCTAAACTGGTCATAATTTTCCTTCCAAGGAGTAAGCATCTTTTAATTTCATGGCTGCAGTCACCATCTGCAGTGATTCTGGAGCCCCCAAAATGAAAGTCTGACACTGTTTCCACTGTTTCCCGATCTATTTCCCATGAAGTGATGGGACCAGATGCCATGATCTTAGTTTTGTGAATGTTGAGCTTTAAGCCTACTTTTTCACTCTCCTCTTTCACTTTTATCAAGAGGCTTTTTAGTTCCTCTTCACTTTCTGCCATAAGGGTGGTATCATCTGCATATCTGAGGTTATTGATATTTCTCCTGGCAATCTTAATTCCAGCTTGTGTTTCTTCCAGCCCAGCGTTTCTCATGATGTACTCTGCATATAAGTTAAATAAGCAGGGTGATGATACACAGCCTTGACGTACTCCTTTTCCTATTTGGGACCAGTCAGCCTATTGTTCCATGTCCAGTTCTAACTGTTGCTTCCTGACCTGCATATAGGTTTCTCAAGAGGGAGGTCAGGTTGTCTGGTACTCCCATCTCTTTCAGAATTTTCCACAGTTTATGGTAATCCACACAGTCAAAGGCTTTGGCATAGTCAATAAAGCAGAAATTGATGTTTTTCTGGAACTATTTTGCTTTTTCCAAGATCCACTGGATGTTGATAATTTGATTTCTGGTTCCTCTGCCTTTTCGAAAACTAGCTTGAACATCTGTAAATTCACATACTGCTGAAGTCTGGCTTAGAGATTTTTGAGCATTACTCTACTAGAGTGTGAGATGAGTGCAATTTTGCGGTAGTTTGAGCAATCTTTGGCATTTTCTTTCTTAGAACTGGAATGAAAACTGACCTTTTCCAGTCCTGTGGCCACTACTGAGTTTTCCAAATTTGCTGGCACATTGAGTGCAGCACTTTCACAGCATCATTTTTCAGGATTTGAAATAGTTCAACTGGATTTCCATCACCTCCACTAGCTTTATTCATAGTGATTCTTTCTAAGGCCCACTTGACTTCACATTCCAGTGTGTCTGGCTCTAGGTGAGTGATCACATCATCATGATTATCTGGGTCGGGAGGATATTTTTTGTATAGTTTGTCTGTGTATTCTTGCCACCTCTTCTTAATATCTTCTGCTTCTGTTAGGTCCGTACAATTTCTTTCCTTTGTTGAGCCCATCTTTGCATGAAATGTTCCCTTGGTATCTCTAATTTTCTTGAAGAGATCTCTAGTCTTTCCCGTTCTGTTCTTTTCCTCTATTTCTTTGCATTGATTGCTGAGGATGGCTCTCTTATCTCTTCTTGCTCATCTTTGGAATTCTGCATTCAGATGCTTATATCTTTACTTTTTTCCTTTGCTTTTCTCCTCTCTTCTTTTCACAGCTATTTGTAAGGCCTCCCCAGACAGCCATTTTGATTTATTGAATTTAGTTTCCATGGGGATGGTCTTGATTTTGGGGGTCTCCCAAATCACTGCAGATGGTGTTTGCAGCCATTCCATTAAAAGACACTTACTCCTTGGAAAGAATTTTATGACCAACTTAGACAGTATATTAAAAAGCAAAGACATAACTTTGCCAACAAAAGTCTAGTCAAGGCTATGGTTTTTCCAGTAGTTATGTATGGATATAAGAGTTGGACTATAAAGAAAGCTGAACAATGAAGAATCGATACTTTTGAACTGTGGTGTTGAATAAGATTCTTGAGAGTCCCTTGGATTGCAAGTTGATCCAACCAGTTCATCCTTAAGGAAATCAGTCTTGAATTTTCACTTGAAGGACTGATGCTTAGGCTGAGACTCCAACACTTTGGCCACTTGATGTAAACAGCTGATTCATTTGAAAAGACCCTGATGTTCGCAAAAATTGAAGGCAGGAAAAGAAGAGAGTGACAAAAGATGAGATAGTTGGATGGCATCACTGACTCAATGGAGATGAATTTGAGTAAACTCTGGGAGTTGGTGATGGACAGGGAGGCCTGGCATGTTCTGGTCCATTGGGTCCTGAAGAGTCAGTCATGACTGAGTGACTGAACTGAACTGAACTGAACTGAGATTCAAATACTTATTGCAATTTCACGGGCTACTAAAAAAAAATCCATTATGATAAGCATTAAGTTTTCGCAAGCTTTTAATATTTGTCCAATCATCCCTTTTTCTCTTCCACATATATTTATATGTCCTTTATTTGTAGTACATCTTAGTGAAATCCATGTCTAGTTGAACCAAGTTTGTTTTTATCAATTCTTGGCTGTGGCTATACCACACAAGCTATTCACTGAAGCTAATTCTTTAGTCACTTCAAGCTCAGCATTGGCTTCTCATCTAAACATACAACTGAACAGTATTGGTAATATCTGTCAATTCACCAAGAGCCAAAGAAATATAGGAAATCTTGTTTTTTAATTGACTATTGATATTTCTCCTGATGCCCTAGACTTGTAAATCCACTGTTACAATGAAGGTTAACAGTCTACAGTTTATTTTCTCTGAATACATTTCTTCAGCTTTTGTAATCAAACATGATTTAGTTAGGTCATCATAAGTAAATAGCTTTCCCTTCTTGGCTAACAAATGAATATCCTGTACACTTAAGCTTTTGTTGTAGCCTCATTTTGACCTTTATGATGGCTTCTCATCTAAACATACAACTGAACAGTATTGGTAATATCTGTCAATTCACCAAGAGCCAAAGAAATATAGGAAATCTTGTTTTTTAATTGACTATTGATATTTCTCCTGATGCCCTAGACTTGTAAATCCACTGTTACAATGAAGGTTAACAGTCTACAGTTTATTTTCTCTGAATACATTTCTTCAGCTTTTGTAATCAAACATGATTTAGTTAGGTCATCATAAGTAAATAGCTTTCCCTTCTTGGCTAACAAATGAATATCCTGTACACTTAAGCTTTTGTTGTAGCCTCATTTTGATCTTTATGTGTGTGTGTGTGTGTGTGTGTGTGTGTGTGTGTGTAAAAATTCCAAGGTGATAAAGTATTCTGCTTGAATAATTCTATTTTTACAACTAATTTTTGCAAGTTGGTGAATCTTTATATATATATTGTATTATTTTAGTCCAACCAGAGTATAGATATATAACCAAAATGTTTTGCCATATGATCATGTAAGAAAATTATCTACACCCCTTAAAAGCATGGCATTTGAAGTGCACATTTCTTTTTTGTTTTGATACAATAGATATTCACTAATAACAAACACAAAGAAAAATACACTGTATTATGATGTTATGCATGACAGTTTAAATTACATCAAATTACAAATACATTGCTGTAATTTGTAGTAAGCCCATTATCAGTATAAACCCCTGAGAGGTTAAATACAATCTCAGTTACAACTATTCAGCTAGTACAACTGATTGTATAGAATAAAAGTAGCCTGAGACAATAGACAATCAAATAAATTGGCTGGATTACAATAAATGCTTATTTATAGACAATGAAATTTGCACTTTATGTATATTTTCATGTGCCAAAAATAGACTTTTAGACAAGCATTAGAAGATGTAAAAACCACTTTTATCTAATGGTCAGTACAGAAATGCATGGTGAACAGACTTGGTGATCTCTGATCTGGACAATGTGAAGTTAAATTCTTACTCCCCTTCTGACACTCAGCAGAACAGCTGTTCTTGTGAACTGTATGTGGAACTTTAACATATTTTTCTTTGGGACCACTCTTTTTCTTTGTGTCTCAGCAGTTTGAGGGCTGCCCTCCAGTCAAATATATAAGTGCCCTCTTAACATTCTTCACATAAGGCAGACACATAAATTCAGAGCTTCCATTCACCATTTTATGAATTGGTAACCAAAAAAAAAAATTGTTTTATCACGAAATAAATAATAATCAGGAAACAAATATCCAGAAGAAACATATAGGCAAGAAAACCTCCTAGAAAGTAAAGTATTGTGGCAAAAAAGTCAAAGAGAGACTCATTTCAGGAGGTCCAATATTCAACCAACAAAAGTTGGAGAAAGGAAGAGAAGCTGGAGTGAAGAAATGCACCACATAAATAATAAATACAATTCATAAGAACCAAATTTCATAGGTGTCCATTCCAAGAATGACCATGCTACTTTTAATCATAATGAAAAAATAACAAATCTATATTAAAATGTATATAATCAAATATATACAGGAAACCTATAGCTTGCAATCAGGAAACTGGGACAAAAACAAAACGAAAAGAATACTAAGGGAAAAAAAAACAATATATTTGCTTGCAAATAACTGATTTAAAAGGCATAAATCTTTGCCAGAACACAATATAAAATAAAACAATGGGTAAATATTTCACATTTCTAAGGAAAAAATATTTCAAACCAGGAAATCTGTAATTAAGGAACTGTACAATTTGCGTGTACAGATGTGAGAGCTGGATGCAAAGAGGGCTGAGAGTCAAAGAATTGTTGCTTTCAAATTGTGATGCTAGAAAAAATTCTTGGTAGTCCCTTGGACAGCAAGATTAAACCAGTCAATACTAATGTAAATCAAATCTGAATATTCATTGGAAGAACTGATGCTGAAGCTTCAATACTTTGGCCACCTGATGCAGAAAACTGACACACTGGAAAAAGACCCTGATGCTAGGAAAGATTGAGGACAGGAAGAGAAGGAAGTGACAGATAATGAGATGTTTTGGTGGCATCATTGACTCAAGAGACATGAGTTTGAGAAAACTGGGGGAGATAGTGAGGGACAGGGAAGTCTGGCATGCTGCAGTCCATGGGGTCACAAAGAGCCAGACACAGCTTAGTGACTGAACAACAACAATTTGCAAGATATCACCTGTGTTTCCTTTGAAAGGAAGCCATGGGATGCTCAAAGTGAATTAAAAAACCAACAAAATTAAAGGTGGGACATGAGATCCAGTTAATGAAGAATTGAACACAAAACAAAGAACTTTATCCTGAAGATGGTAGAGGAAATTCTAAGTTATCTTCTGTGCAATAGATAGAGTTAAAAAAAAAAAAAGTTCTGAATGGAAGAAAGAAAGTAGGAGGATCCTTGACAAATATCTCTAGCAACAGTATACTGAAATTAATAACTTATACATTTGACTGTATTGAAATAAGCTTACAAGTGAAGAATTTTGAGGATTATCTATATAAGAAGAATTAAATACTAAAGAACATCAATAAACATCCATGTATTAATGCTAATGGTTGTGGGTGATGGCAAACCCAACTGAAAAGTAACTATAACATTGTATGGTACTGATAACAGTACTTATGTAGTCATCAAGTATAGATGCCAAATTATGATTTTTTTTAATTTTATTTATTTTTTTTTTACTGAGAGCTTTGGAGGGGATAATACAAAATTGACTGGAGCAGGGAGGGGTTGTAATATAGATTGATTGCATTTTACCACACGTGAAAATCACTAAATATTGTGCAAAGCTGGAAAAAATGAAAGAATCAACAGAATACATGTGTCATATATAATTATGTAAATAAATTTAAAATGCATATTGAAAGATTTTAAAGTGGTTGCCTATGGAGAGTAAAGAACCGAACTGGAGACTTTCAAAAACTATATGTCACATTGATTTTCATCTCCTTGAAATGCTTTAATTCAAGATTCATATCATCCAGACCTAGAAGCTCCGACTGATTGCCAGGGAGCTTGCCCTGAATTTTAGCCTTCCATCACAGTTGGTGATGGAAGCAAGGTCCAATGCTGTAAAAAGCAATATTGCATAGGAACCTGGAATGTTAGATCCATGCATCAAGGCAAACTGGAAGTGATCAACCAGGAGATGACAAGTGTGAACATCTACATTTTGGGAATTAGTGCACTAAAATGGACTGGAATGGGTGAATTTAACTCAGATGACCATTATATCTACTACCGTGGGCAGGAATCCCTTAGAAGAAATGGAATAGCCAACATGGTAAAAAAAAAAAAAAAGAGAGAGAGAGAGAGAGTCCAAAATGCAATACTTGGAATCTCAAAAACTACAGAATGATCTCTGTTCGTTTCCAAGGCAAACCATTCAATGTCATGGTAATCCAAGTCTATGAACTGAAGAGTAAGAATCTGAAGTTAAATGGTTCTATGAAGACCTACAAGACCTTCTAGAAATAACACCCAAAACAGATGTCCTTTTCATTATACACGACTTGAATGCAAAAGTAGGAAGTCAAGAAACACCTGGAGTAATAGGCAAATTTGGCCTTGGAGTACAGAAAGAAGCAGAGCAAAGGCTAACAGAGTTCTGCCAAGAGAATGCATGGATCATAGTCAACATCCTCTTCCAACAACACAAGAGAAGACTCTACACATGGATATCACCAGATGGTCAACACCAAAATCAGACTATATTCTTTGCAGCCAAAGATGGAGAAGCTCTACCCAGTCAGCAAAAACAAGACTTGGAGCTGACTGTGGCTCAGATCATGAACTCCTTAATGCCAAATTCACACTTAAATTGAAGAAAGTAGGAAAAACGACTAGACCATTCAGGTATGACCCAAATCTACTCCCTAACAATTATACAGTGTAAGTGAGAAATAGATTTAAGGGACTAGATTTGATAAGACAGGGTGCCTGATGAACTATGGACAGAGGTTCATGACACTGTACAGGAGACAAAGAGCAAGACCATCCTCAAGAAAAAGAAATGCAAAAAAGCAAAATGGCTATCTGAGGAGGCCATACAAATAGCTGTGAAAAGAAGAGCCGAAAGCAAAGGAGAAATGAAAAGATATACCCATTTGAATGTAGAGTTCTAAAGAACAGCAAGGAGAGAAAAGAAAGCCTTCCTCAGTGATCAGTACAAAGAAATAGATGAAAATAAGAGAATAAGAAAGACTAGAGATCTCTTCAAGCAAATTAGAGATACCAAAAGAACATTTCATGCAAAGATGGGCTCAATAAAGGACAGAACTAGTACGGCCCTAACAGAAGCAGAGGATATTAAGAAGAGGTGGCAAGAATACACAGAAGAATTGTACAAAAAAGATCAAAATGACCCTGGTAATCATGATGGTGTGATCACTCACCTAGAGCCAGATATTCTGGAATGTCAAGTCAAGTGGGCCTTAGGAACCATCACTATGAACTAAGCTAGTGGAAGTGATGGAATTCAGTTGACCTATTTCAAATCCTAAAAGATGATGCTGTGAAAGTGCTGTGCTAAATATGCTAGCACATTTGGAAAATGCAGCAGTGGCCACAGAACTGGATAAGGTGAGTTTTCATTCAATCCCTAAGAAAGGCAATGCCAAAGAATGCTCAAACTACTGCACAATTGCACTCATCTCACAGGCTAGAAAAGTAATGCTCAAAATTCTCCAAGCCAGGCTTCAGCAATATGTGAACTGTGAACTTCCAGATGTTCAAATTGGTTTTAGAATAGGCAGATAAACCAGAGATCAAGCTGCCAACATCTGCTGAATCATCAAAAGAATAAGAGGGTTCAAGAAAAACATGCATTTCTGATTTATTGACTATGACAAAGCCTTTGACTGTGTGGATCACAATAAACTGTGGAAAATTCTGAAAGAGATGGGAATACAAGACTACCTGACCTGCCTCTTGAGAAATATGTATGCAGTTCAGGAAGCAATAGTTATATCTGGACATGGAACAAAAGACTGGTTCCAAATAGCAAAAAGAGTACAACAACGCTGTATATTGTCATCCTGCTTATTTAACTTATATGCACATTACATCATGAGAAATGCTAGGTTGGATGAAGCACAAGCTGGAATCAAAATTGCTGGGAGAAATATCAATCACCTCAGGTATGCAGATGACACCACCATTATGGAAGAAAATGAAGAACTAAAGAGCCTCTTGATGAAAGTGAAAGAGAAAAGTGAAAAAGATGGCTTGAAGTTCAACATTCAGAAAATTAAGATCATGGCATCCTGTCCCAACATGGCAAACAGATGGGAAAACGGTGGTTGACTTTATTTTGGGGGGCTCCAAAATCACCGAGGATGATGATTGCAGCCATGAAATGAAAAGACGCTTACTCCTTGGAAGGAAAGTTATGGCCAACCTAAACAGCATATTAAAAAGCAGAGACATTACTTTGCCAACAAAGATACAGCTAGTCAAGGGTATGGTTTTTCCAGTAGACATGTACGGATGTGAGTGTGGGCCTATAGAGAAAGCTGAGTACCAAAGAATTAATGCTTTTGAACTGTAGCATTGGAGAAGACTCTTGAGAGTCCCTTAGACTGAAAGGACTTCCAGCCAGTCAATCTTAAAGGAAATCCATCCTGAATATTCATTGGAAGGACTTTTGTTGAAGCTGAAACTCCAATACTTTGGCCACCTGATGCAAAGAGCTGACTCACTGAAAAGACCCTGATGCTGGGAAAAACTGAAGGCAGGAGGAGAAGGGGATGACAGACAATGAGTTGGTTGGATGGCACCACCAACTCAATGGACATGAGTTTCAGTAAACTCTGGGAGTTGGTGATGGTTAGGGAAGCCTGGCATGCTGCAGTCCATGGGGTTGCAAAGAGTCAGACATAACTAAGTGAGTGAACTGAACTGAACTGAAAACAAGAATACTTGTTATCTCACAGTCTCTGTGCTTCAGAAATCAAAATGTGATTGGCAGCCTTGTTGGAAGAATTTATTTCTTCATGAGACTTTGGCCAGGGATATATCTCAGTCCCTTGCTATGTGAACCCCCACAAAGAGTATCTCTCAACATGACACTGTGTTTCATCAGATATTCAGCAAAACAGAGAACTACCAAGGCACATTGTCACAGTTTTTTGTTGTTGTTGTTGTTTGTTTGTTTGTTTGTTTGTTTTGTTTTGTTTTGCTTTGGTCACCTAATTGTGGAAATGATATTCCCTCTTTTTGTTATTTTTTGTTAGGAGCAAGTCACTGAATTGGGCTCATATTTCAAAATAATGGTTATTGCCTAATACTGTGCACACATACCACAAGGCAGAGTCATGGAAGGCCATCCTTGAAAGCTGCCTATCATTCTACTAATTCAATAAGGCACCATAACCAGTGACTTATCCCAAGCTCATGTTAGAACTCAGTCCAGTGGATAGATACTGTGATGGCTGGCTTTGAGACTTTAAGCAGAGAACTCAATTATGCTCTGACCAGAATTCTCACCTATAGAAATTTTTAGATGAACAAGAGCATTATTTAAGCCATTAAATCTGTGGTAGCTTGTAACATGGCAACAAAAATTAATACACACCCCTTTTATGATAATATTTGTATTCTAACTTGCAGGGGGCACTCCACAGAAAGAGAGAGGCAGTGGAACTTCCCTCGGCAAAGCCAGGGGGTCCCCAGGAGAGGTGAGCCTGCTGTCCACCAACCCAGCTCATGGGCGAGTGAGAGATAATCAGACACAACAGGGGTTCTGTCCAAGCAGTTCTGCTTTATTGCTGCAAACTCCCAGCTTATATAGGCAAGCAGGAGGGTTTTAGGAGGGACTTTTCATAGTTGCACCAATCACATTAAAGGTCAGATTGTCATGTGCCTTCATTATAACAGGAGTCTATGCAGATCATGCGCTGTTTACATGCACGGAAATCAAGAGAGCCAATCAAAAAACTTTGACAAACAACATAGACCACGCCCCTATCTCTTCCTCCAGGCACCATCTTAGGTTTTCGACCACAAACTTAGTTCCTTTTCTTTTAAGGTTTCCCATTTAGGGCCCCACACTAACTGGAAACTAATTTCAATATATTTACACTAATTCTTTTTATATCTTCCCTAATAACTGTCAATAATATCAGTTTAAGGCATTTTTCACGACCTTCCTAAAATATTTTCTACTTCAACACATCATCGGTTTATCTTATTTTTCAATTACTTTTTCTACTATAGCAACAAATAAGTTATATATTTTAATGTTCTCTGCAAATAAAACTTTGAAACATACGTTGT